>CM030367.1:176429677-176522961 GCA_017893485.1 Hemerocallis citrina
ATGGAGGGGTTTTGGATTTGGGGAGGGGTTTGAGGTGGGTTTTGATTTGATTTGGGAATGGTTGAGGTTCTGTTGATTTGGAGTATTGGTTGAGCCCTAGAAACGATGTTGTGGCTGCTGGATGAATGACTACAAGTTTTATTTGACTAATTTAGTTCTTGGAGGTTTTTTCCCCAACTGCTTAAAACTACTACTATTACTAATCTTATACCAGGTATTGGGAGTACATTGAATTAATTGGCAATTAGATCGCTTCTGTTGCGTGCGTTAGATGCCTAAATAAAGCCTAGTTTTTTCCTTTAGAGAAATAGCCATGGAACGGTGACTGAAAAGAAATTGAGAAGAGAGAAAATATATATAGTTATGTTTTTGAGTCAATAAATGTATAGTTATGATGATACGTATAAACTACCTATGTAGCAGACTTCTGGTGTGAAATCTTATTTCCTCGATGCAACTTTCAGTCATGCATAAGGCAATTGAGCAAATCTGGTATGGCATGACCAATGGTTCTCTCACAAAATGTTCATTTTTATGCTTAGGATTAAACGAATTTTAATATTAAGATTTATGATCATATTAAACAAGATAAGAAACTAGAGGATATTTTGAGAAGACCGCTTACCCTAACTTACTCCACACAAGCCTATAAATACATCAGTAAATTAGGGCTTGATACATGTGCCCTTTCACACATACATATATTTTTACCTAGGGTAAATAGCACAGAAGTCTGCTGCTTGACTATTTATGTAGATCTACCAACGAAGCAAAAATGGCCAGAAATTTGGAGGTGTTGTTGCATGGTTGCATTCCATATCTCACTACAGTCTTGATACAGGTCTTTTAGCTATAATGATAAATGTCAGAATGGTGAGCCAACATTTGCAGCAGAATAGTTTGCTCAACACAGAGATGTACATGACTTTTAGTAACCATTCTTAATGAGCTCATTAAGTGAAATGACGGTGAGAAACTCGTTGACATAGCTAGTGAGGCTCGTGCAATTCTTCAAAATGTATAGTTTCGCACTGTATACCTAAGACAAATACTTAATGTCAGATTCTTGGGCACATGAATAACCAATCAACCAGGATTACTACGTAGCTGTTGGACTGTGAACAAGACTAGAAGGTAGGGAAAGAGGAAATGAGGAAATGTTCCTATTGGCATTTTCTAATGCATGATTATGTTTTGTTATCCTCATTTCTATTTCTTGTTAGTGGGAGTATGTGTTAGGCTTAGAAATAATTAAGTTGCACCTCTTCGGTCCCTTTTCTAGAAATGTTAGCAAAAGTGTAAGTGCACTTAATATTAGGTGAATGACCAGGTTTGAGATGATAAAATTCATTAGTTGCATGCTAATCCATCTTACCTCATTCTCTCTTGCTGCAATTTCCATCTGTTGATAGCAACCTGCAGGCTTAGTGAGATCATGAGCTGATTGATAATCTATGTACTGCACTCCTCTGGCATTGAGTAGTCTAGCTGAAGATTGTAATTGGTAGTATGTTGTAGTTATGACTAGTGACTGAGCCATTGGTGGATACCGCAATGAAGGCCACCCTCCTCCACCTCTTTTCTCTATATACTGTATTTTAGTTGATTGAGAGCCCCAAATGTATGTTCATTGTTTGGGGCTATTTTATTTAGAACTGAGCAATGGTTTGTCTAGAAGTTTGGTTTCACGAGTTGCTTTTTTGTCTGAATTTGGAGATGAGATGGATAATGTATCTGAAGTTGCACACTATGATTTTTTTATATAGGAGTGACTAGTGATGGAAATTTTTTTATCTAAACTTTATGTACCATTATATCATGATGTCTAGATGAGTATCAGTTTCTAAGATAATGTTCATGCTTGTTGCTTGGGTTTGAAAATGAGATTATTCTTCTCATTGGTTTTAAGTGATGATGAGATGGATTATGTAACTGTAGTTGCATACTATGATTTACAGATGAGTGACTAGTGATGAAATAATCCTGTTTGAACTTATGTTGTGGTTTCAATTGACAGTTATCTCATGAGTATTATAAAAGTATAAGTTTCATCTCAATTAGTATCTTGTTTGCCTGAATTTGACAGTGAAAATATTCTTTTTCGCTCTTTGTAACTCAATATTTTGAACTCCGTATTTTGGTAATGAATGTGATGAAATCACATTATTATGTTTTATTATGAGATTACAATTTGATGATATTATACTATTATGCTTCATTCATATATATTATAATGGGTCTCTTTTAGTTTTGCAATTGGTTTTTATTGTAAGAGTGCCGAAGGTTTTTTTTTTTTTAATTTAAAAAAAAAATTAAAAATAAATACCTTTAACGACGTTTTTTACAAGCGCTGGGGTAGTTTTCCAGCAAAACTGGTAACCTTTACCGGCGTTTCAAAAACGCCGGTGTAGGTGATGGCCGAAAACAGAAGTTCCAAACGAAACCACCCTTTCGGTGGCATTTTTCAAACGCCGGTGTTGTTTTAACCTATACTGGCATTCGTAAAAAATGTCGGGGAATGTCCCTAAGATACAACGACACCCGATTCAGCGACACTTGCACCAGCGATTTATAAAACGCCGGTGGTATCTTCACCGGCGTTTAAATGTGAAAAAAAACGCCGGTAAAGACATCTGAGTTACCTGAGTTGGGCCTATCATACTTCAATAAAAGTTTTTATTTAAGTTGTCAAGCAGCTTCTGTAGCATGGAAAAAGGTCACCGGGATTTTTTTTAAAAATCTTTTCTCATCTACTCTTATTTAATCAAGCAAATATATATATATATATATATATATATATATATATATATATATATATATATATATTGTAACTTGAAATTCTTAAATCCACGTTATATATTTAAAATTATTTGTTTGTCTCTTTTTTATTTATCAGACTACTTCCCGGAGTAAATTTAACTACTCCTTTATGTCTCCCAATTGAAAATCAAGATGGCCGCCTATTTCAAAATCTTTTGTTTAACTCTTTTTTGTTCATCTATCTTTACTTTTTTCAAAGAAACAAATATGAAGTATATTCACCATATTTCATTAATAAAGGATTAACAAAATAAATCCGATGTACTGAGCCAAAATACAACCTACAAATAGGAAATAAAACACAAAGATTCAGTCATAAATAAGAGGGTAGGACAATAGAACAAAAAAAATCATGAACCAACATGATCAGTACAGACAACAAGCGGTCCCTCCAAGAAAATCCTAGAGGGTGGGCCATTGAACCGATAGTCGATATCACCTTAATATCGTACTCGTTTACCTGGAAGGCACTGATAATACTAGAAATACTAATACTAGTCCCATGAAAATAAAGTTATTTCGATCAAACCAATACCTCGTAATTAAGTGTAGGTCAGGTGATTTCTTAGGCATCACACTATAGAAGAGGACAATCCGGACCCTTCTCAGACCCTAAGGATAATCCCAAAACTCTATTGGACCCTATCCAGGCCCAGTTGAATTTTTCACTATTATTGTACTGGCCCTTCTTGGAACCAGTCACAATGCTTGGCCAAATAGAAATATTTGTACGTCAAGTTTAGCCCCGTTCAGCCCATGGCACTCGCACACCCACTGGAAGGGAATCAGGCGGGATTTTGGAGCCCAAACTGTTTCAAATTTCAAAAATTGAAACGCTCCTTAACGTCAACGGGTGTGCCAGTGCTTCTCTGATCCCAGCCCTGCATCAGCTGCTTCATATCTTCTTATTGATCAAGCTTATTATCTATTAAAATACTTTCTGGATTTTTAACTATATATATATATATATATATATATATATATATATATATAGAGAGAGAGAGAGAGAGAGAGAGAGAGAGAGAGAGAGAGAGAGAGAGAGTCCCCTTCGGTTGCACACTACTTTTGGTGAGCACTCATAAAATAAAGACCCTATAAAAAATTTGAACCGCTCATATTATTCTATATGCCTAAGATAGTCTAACAATAAAAAATCAAGTAATTTGAAGTTTATTTGCCCATCCATCATGTTGTTAGAATTTTTAGCCATACAATTTTGTGATGATGTAAATCATGGACAAATGAATTTCAAATTAGTTGATTTTTTATTGTTAGGGTATCTTAGGTATATAGAACAATATGAGCGGTTCAGATTTGTCATATGTGCTATATTTTGTGAGTGTTCACGGAGTGCTCACCAATGTTGTGTGCAACCGAAGATCTCTCTCTCTCTCTCTCTCTCTCTCTCTCTCTCTCTCTCTCTCTCTCTCTCTATATATATATATATATATATATATATATATATATATATATATATATATATATATATATATACTTTGTAGATTTTTAAAAGGTGGCACATAATAATGTTTTTAAAATAGAGGTACTCTTTTACGAGTTTTTAATTAATTAAAATATGTCACATTACAAAATTGTGAGTTCTCAAAAGGTGCCTCGTGGTGCGATAATAAGATACATATTTTTTATGTGAACTTATTAAAAGTTGTCACATGTCGAACTCTGGGACGTTGAACTTTATTATAGTTAAATACTAGCATAATCCCGTGTGCTGAATGAAAAGCTATATTTATTGATTTATTAAAAAAATTACGATCTTAGTTTTTAAATCAAATTTGATTTCGTTATGTAAATGTCAAAAAATAAATAAAATAGACATAAGAAAAAATTTTAAAGAAAAAAAGTAAAACTCAGTATTTCATTTAATCAAGGAAGGAAACAAAATTGCTGGATATATTGCAATCGAAAAAACCGAACATGATCCACAAAAATAAATTGATTCTATGTATGAATTGAAAACAAAAAATGAAATAAGATGAACTTTAATAATTGAACTATAACATTTAATTATGAGTTTAGAAACACTGTGTAGAAAAAAAAAATAAAAGTTTATAAACTTTATCACCAACTTTTTGCTATGTACAGATGGACAATCCAACCTCATGCTAAAATATGCAAATTAAACTTTGCATGGAAAAAATACAAAATCAATAATAAGTTTTTTTTTTTTTTTTTTTTTTTTTTTGGACTGATTAAAGGTAGGGTAAGTCCCTACCTCACAAAAACTATATTAATATAGAGTAATTACAGGTGCATAATACAAAATGTGATCAAGTAGGTTCTGCTCACAGTAGCCGAATACTTGATCATCAGGAGTAGCCAAAAGAACAGTCTAAGCAATGATTGGACTTATACTTGCGCCCCAAAAAACATACAGCTTGCAAACAAAACATGAGAAAACATCCCCTCGGATTCTTAACCTGAGCAGCTGTCTTCTCCACTTTCGGCTTGATCAATACGCATCAGTGCTTGCTTGAGTAGGATATCCTGCACATCGGCCTGCTCAATTTCCCGTAACAGCGCTTGCTTCTTCTTCTTGCTATCAACTGCATCTAGCCAGGATCGAAACCTTAGAAATAATTTGATGCGGTGTGAAGGATTTTGAAGAAAAAATACGCTCATTCCTAGCAAGCCAGATACTCAAATAAATTGAAATAGTGAGGAGATGCCATGTGTGTCTATGTGCATGTGTTCCAAAACACCAAGAAGTAAAGCATTCATGTCGGTTGTTAGGCAGTGAGTGTATGTTGAAGAGTGCAGTGAAAAAATTCTAGGTGGTAATGGCCATAGGGCATGCAAAGAAAATGTGGAAGGCTGTTTCGACAGGACACGCACAAGCTGTGCATGTTGTGTCCCCTAGCCATCCTTTAGAGTGAAGAGAGTCTTTCGAATTAAGTCTGTTCCAACTCAATTGCCAGATGAAGATCTTGCATTTCAGAGGTGCCGCCGAAGACCACGTTGCCATATAGTAGGGGGAGCGCAGGCCAGAGATGAAGAAGAAGTTGTAGGCTGATTTGACGGTGAAGATCCTTGTTGTTGTGAGTCGCCATGCAGGATGATCAGCTGAGTTGGAGGGCTGGTGTTCTGCTAGCATATCAATAAGTTTCTGTTTTTCTTCACGAATGTGTGGAGTGGAGATGCAGTTAAGTCGTGGTTGCCAATGCCAGACGCCATTGATCCAAGAGCCTTGGGAGAGGACCTCAGCCTGCGGGTTCCAAGCAGCAGCAGCAAGAGAGGAACAAACTCAAGAGTGGGATCCAAAATCAATAATAAGTTGAAAAAGGAAAATATGAATTAGGGTGGTTGGGCTAATTTTGTCATACAATATAATGAATTTTATTTTATTTCCTTTTCTTTTTTCATTTCTTCGGTAATGGTTTCTATTTATCTATTTAAGTATCGAAGTTTATGTTGAGTTGGTGACAATATTTATTTCAATTTGTCTGTTAAGCTGTTATATAATTGTGTATTGTTACCGCTGATTTCGGTGTGGGGGTAAACAGATGAATTTGTGGATTCGCGAGAAACCTGAATAGCAGATCCGAACCTGTTCGCCGGAGTTGGGCCGCTGACTCCCGCCGAATACCTGCAAGGAAAGTGCGAGACACCGGGTTTGATCCCGGCGACGCACCCTCCGACGCTCTTGTCAGTAACCAGTGATATGATTAAGAAAGAGCTTTTTATTGAAAAGTATTGATTAACCTGTAACAGTGGTTGGTGGGGGGTATTTATAGTCGCCGTTGGGATCAGATTAGGAATGTGATTCCTGTGATCTGATAAGGCATAAAATCCTCGTAATCGGATTAGGAATGTAATCCCTTAATTCCCGGTGAGAGCAAATCTGGCCTGTTGATTTGGTCAAATCAGTAACCCTGATTTTCCTCTTGCTGATCTGGGTTTGTCTTGGGTCGGGACCCGTACCCAGTTGGAGTGGATCCATTCGCGGGTTATTGGATCTGTGAGAAGGAGACCTAGTACCCGCTTCGGACCCGCTAGTAGGTGAAATTACCGTTTTACCCCTGAGCTTTGAGATTCGCGTCCGATGTGAACGGTCCCGATTTAATCCTATTTTTAGCCATATCACGAGCCCCCCACTCCTAAAGACTGAGTGTAATCAGCCTTTGAGGAGTAGTTTAACTGTTCCAATGGCGTACGGGATTTTATCGGTGTTCTTAAGGGAGCTTGGAATCTTGCTCGGGGTGTAACAGTGTTATTATGGGCTTGTAAAATGCCCAAAAATGTTCTCAGAATTTTCTGGATTTTTGGTGATTTTTCCAGATTTTTCTGAATTTTTTCTCATTTTTTTTGAATTTTTTATTCATTTTCCGAATTAGATAATTAATTATCGAAAATATTAAATAATTATTCTAATTAAATAATTATATTTTTCAGAATTCAAAATAATTTTTCTGAATTTATAATTATTTTTAGAATTTTTATTTAATTTTTTCCGATTTTTTAAATATTTTTTCGGATTTTTTAAATAAAAAAAAACAATTAAATGAATTAATTAATTAAATTAAATAATACCTGACACGTGGCACGATCTGTGCCGTCAGATTTCGGGATACGTGGCGCGATCTGTGCCGTTGGATCTCTGCGCGAATCTCGAGGAGGCACGCTTTTCGAAAAAACGTTATCTTGTCGTTTAGCGCGCGTGGCGCGATCTGGATCGTCTATCATCAGAAGCGCGAATTTCTGAAAGATCCAACGGCCGTAGTTGTTCGGCTGGATTTTTTCTCCGTTTGCTGGATCGGAAAGGGGGTTGCTCGGCAGCCGACCGAGCACTTGGCAAAAGTTTTGCGCAGCTCGGATGTGAGGCCACGTGGCGAAGCCACGTGGCAATTTTTTTTTTTTTTTTTTTTTTTTTTTTTTTTTTTTTTTTTTTTGTTCTTCTTCTTCTTGCGCTCTGTTCTTTTCTTCTTTTCCTCTCCGTTTACTTCGACCCGGCCTTCGACTTTCGCTCGACCAAGCCTTCGACTTCGACCATGCCTCTCCGCGTCTGCACGCCGGAGCTCGGCGAAGGGGAGAGAGCAGCTCGGAGGCGTTCGACGTACTGGAGCTTGGAACTCCGGCAATGAAGCTTGTACTTTGGTCGGCGCTCGGAGTGGGAGACCTGTGAGCTTGGCGGCAGAGGCTGCTGGCGAAGATGGGAGAGCTTGGTCGAGGAGAGCTCGTCGGAGGTGGTGTTCGGAGCTTCGACGACGAAGGTAGCTCGGGAAGGAGAGGGGCCGAGCTCGGCGATGGGGGAGTGGAGCTTCGGAGCTTGTTTGCGAAGGGAGCTCGTCGAAGGTGGTCGACGAGTGGAGCTGGGAGCTTCGTCGAGGAGGACAGTTCGACGTTCGACCATGGGGGAGCTCGGTAATGGAGAGGGAGCCTCGTCGTGGAGAGGAGCTCGTGGCGACGGAGCTCGACGACGGAGTGGGTGAGGTCGATGAGTGCTCGACGTCTCCAGCATTGTGGAGCTCGATGGCGCGGAGAGCTCGGAGCTCGTGGCAACGACTAGTTCGTCGAGGACGGAGCTCGGAGCTCTGAGCTTCGGAGGCGGTCGTCGAGTGGCTTCGACGAGTGGGCGAAGAGCATGGAGCTCGGCCATGGAGGTGGTGAGCTCGTCAGTGGTCGGCGTAGCTCGCTTGAGGGAGCCGACGGAGCTCATGACGGTGGTGTTCGGAGCTCGTCATTGGGTTCGGAGATAATGGAGCTCGGAGCTTCGTTGAAGGAGAACGACGAGCGGAGCGGTGTTCGCTTTATGGTCGGTGATGGAGAGAGGTTGGAGAAGAAGCTCGGCTGCCGAGCTCGGTGAAGGTTAGGGGGCGCCTGAGCTTCAGAGGAGAAGCTCGTCGAAGGCGGTTTGGGACTTCGGTGATGGAGATGCTCGGCAAACATGAGAGCTGGGTCTGTGTTTTTCTTCTGTGTGGTTTTGGCGGGATAATGGAGAAGAAAGGTGACGTGGCGGAGATGGGTTCGGGTTTGAGGACCCTAACGGGTCCGAACCCGGTACGCTCCCTTTTTTTTTTGGCGCCTTGTTCGGCGAATCCGAGCACGGATTTTGAGGCGAATTTTTGGCTATTTTGCAGCTCGGTTGGACAGTAGCTCGGATTGGAGATCCGAACTATGTGGCTCGATCTGGGCCGTTGGATGGTGGCACGAATCTCGAGACGGGCCCAATTCCCAAGAAAACACGATCTTGTCGTTTAGTGCAGCTGGCAAGATCTGGGCCGTCTGATCGAGATCTTACATGAATGTTGAGGAGAAAGTGTGTTTTCTCCGTTTACCAGATCGGGAAGGCACTTGCTCGGCAGCCGACCGAGAGGTAACTTCGCCCAACCACGCGGCGCCACGTGGCACAAAATACATATTTTTTATATTACTTTTTTTTTTCTTTTTCTTGTCCTCTTCTTCTCCTCTGCTTCTTGTTTGGCAGATCCGAGCTCCTCTCCTCTGCTTCTTGTTCGGCCAATCCGAGCACGGATTTTGAGGCAAATTTTTGGCCATTTTGCAGCTCGGTAGGGCAGTAGCTCGGATTGGAGATCCGAGCAGTGTGTCTCGATCTGGACGGTTGAATGGTGGCACGAATCTCGAGACGGACCCAATTCCAAAGAAAACACTATCTTATCGTTTAGCGACGCTGGCAAGATCTGGGCCGTTGGATGATGGCACGAATCTCGAGACGGCTCAGTTCCCAAGAAAACGTTATCTTGTCGTTTAGCGTCGCTGGCAAGATCTGGGCCGTCTGATCGAGATCTTACACGAATGTTGAGGAGAAAGTGTGTTTTCTCCGTTTACCAGATCGGGAAGGCACTTGCTCGGCAGCCGACCGGACTCTTTGATGTTGGGGCTCGGATGGGAAGAGCTCGGATGGGAGTAGCTCGGCTCGGCTCGTGCGAGTGGCTCGGATGGGAAGAGTTCGGATGGGAGTGGCTCGGCTCGGATTTCCGAGCTATTCGGCGCAGCTGCATTGAGGTCCACTTTCCCGGGGCTACGGTGGTCCGATCGGGGCGTGCGACCCCTCGTTTCGAAGCTAGTTCGAAGATCTACAACTTCTCTTTAGGAGTAGGATGAAGATTCACCCTCCTTCATGGTCAAAATAGCCCCGCAAGATGCTTGTCTTCATGAAGTTGATAAGTACTTTGGTCTTGGGGATTTTGGAAGGGGAGCCCCGCTCCTAGGGGCGGAGAAGATGTGCCAGGAAGACCCTTGTGCTTGGAAGACCCTTGGGTTAGGAAGACCCTTGGGCTAGGAAGACCCTTGTAAGGTGTGCTAGGAAGACCCTTGGGGCGAAGAAGAGGCGCGAGTGGGTCGGATCGCTAGTCGCTCGGCTAGGAATACTGAGCGACGTGGAGCGATCTGAGCCGCTGGATCTCAGCGCGGATCTCGAGGCGGGCACAGTTTCCAAGAAAACACTATCTTGTCGTTTAGCGACGCTGGCAAGATCTGGGCCGTTGGATGATGGCACGAATCTCGAGACGGCTCAGTTCCCAAGAAAACGTTATCTTGTCGTTTAGCGTCGCTGGCAAGATCTGGGCCGTCTGATCGAGATCTTACACGAATGTTGAGGAGAAAGTGTGTTTTCTCCGTTTACAGGATCGGGAAGGCACTTGCTCGGCAGCCGACCGGACTCTTTGATGTTGGGGCTCGGATGGGAAGAGCTCGGATGGGAGTAGCTCGGCTCGGCTCGTGCGAGTGGCTCGGATGGGAAGAGCTCGGCTCTGGAAGAGAGCTATTTGTGAGACGAGTGTAAGGAGGAACTCTAGGAGAGAGTTGTGCTCCAAACTTGCTGAGAAGAGGTTCGCTTCGGGGGCGAGCGGAGGGAAGAGCTCGGCTCTGGAAGAGAGCCATTTGTGAGATGAGTTTGAGGAGGGACCCTATGAGAGAGTTGAGCTCCAAACTCGTTGAGAAGAGGTCCGCTTCGGGAGCGAGCGGAGTAAAGAGTTCGGCTCTGGAAGAGAGCTATTTGTGAGACAAGTGTAAGGAGGAACTCTAGGAGAGAGTTGAGCTCCAAACTTGTGGAGAAGAGGTCCGCTTCGGGGGCGAGCGGAGGGAAGAGCTTGGATCCTTGCTCGGATGGGAAGAGCTCGGATGGGAAGAGCTCGGATTCCTGCTCGGATGGGAAGAGCTCGGCTCTGGAAGAGAGCCATTTGTGAGACGAGTGTGAGGAGCAACTCTAGGGAAGAGCTGTAGCTCCGAATTTGTTGAGAAGAGGTCCGCTTCGGCGGCGAGTAGAGGGGAGAGCTCGGCTCTGGAAGAGAGCCATTTGTGAGACGAGTGTGAGGAGCAACTTTAGGGGAGAGCTGTAGCTCCGAACTCGCTGCTTATGTGAGAGAATCAACGGTTGCGGGAGCAGTTCCGAATGGCGAACCACTTCTAACCCGCTGAAGAGCAGGTTATTCGAAGCAGACTCGAGCCAAGTGTTGGACTCCGAACCATCGGTAGAGGTGTTCAACGGTTGTGGGAGCAGTTCCGAATGGCGAACCACTTCTAACCCGCTGAAGAGCAGGTTATTCGAAGCAGACTCGAGCCAAGTGTTGGACTCCGAACCATCGGTAGAGGTGTTCAACGGCTGTGGGAGCAGTTCCGAATGGCGAACCACTTCTAACCCGCTGAAGAGCAGGTTATTCGAAGCAGACTCGAGCCAAGTGTTGGACTCCGAACCATCGGTAGAGGTGTTCAACGGCTGTGGGAGCAGTTCCGAATGGCGAACCACTTCTAACCCGCTGAAGAGCAGGTTATTCGAAGCAGACTCGAGCCAAGTGTTGGACTCCGAACCATCGGTAGAGGTGGAGATGAAGCAAGAGCAACAATTTCCAATGAAAAAATGTAAAGTTTTATTGAAATAAACTAAGTGGCTGCTTCAATATGGCGAGCCCTTATTACATGCTATCGGCCGGATTACAAGCATCGGCCTTATTGAAAATCAGGGTCCTACTTCTACAATAAGGTGAAGACCTCTTGGGAAGAGCCGGGAGGTTCTGAGTCGTAAAGCTCGGCGGGCCCTTCAGTTCGTTTGTTGGCTCCTCAGGGGGGAAGCTCGGCCCCCTCTTTCTGGACGAACTTGGTCAGGTGCCCCCGCTGTATGAGTTCTTCGATCTCCTCCTTCAGAGCCCGACAATCTTCTGTGTCGTGGCCGTGGTCCCTGTGAAAGCGGCACCACTTATGCTTGTCCCTCTTCTTGCCAGGTGTGTTCATTCTCGGGGGAGCGCGGAGGAGCCCTTCCTTGTCCACCTCCATAAGAACTTCTGATATATTGGCAACGAGGGGGGTGAACTTCTCAAACCGAGGAGTCGGGCGGCGCTGGCCATTGCCGTCCTTCTGAAGCTTCTTAGCCTCTTCTTCTTCGGTCAACTTTCGCTTCGTCCCTGAGGTAGACCCCCCGAAGCTTGGAGGGTAGGCGGCCTCTTCGGCACGAATGTACTTGTCACACCTGAGAAGGAGGTCGGCAAAGTTCCGTGGAGGCTTCTTAGCAAGAGAGGAGCGGAGGCTGGAGTTGAAGACGTTGGATTGGAAGGCAGCTGTTGCGACGGATTGGTCGAGGGAGGCTATGGACCTGACCTCCGCAGTGAACCTCTTCACATAGTCTCTCAACTTCTCTCCCTTCTCCTGGCAGAGCTGGAGTAATGAGAGGCTGGTCTTCTCTGTGTGTCTACTACTCATGAAGTGGGTGATGAAGAGGGTCTCGAATTGCTCGAAGGAGAAGATGGAAGAGGGAGCAAGGCGGGAGTACCATTCCCTAGCCGACCTCCTCAGGGTGGCTGGGAAGGTCTTGCAAAGTAAGGCGTCCGAAGCCTGGTGGATGAGCATGAGGGTCTTGAAGCTTTCGATGTGGTCCACGGGGTCCGACTCCCCCGAGTAAGTTTCGAACTTCGGGGGTTCAAATCCCCTCGGGATGGGAGCCTCCATGATAGTTCGGGAGAAAGGGGGTCTGCTCGGACGGATGGTTCTGCTGTTCGACCCCTCCCCCTCGTCTATCCGACCGATTCGCCTCTCCACCTCATGGAGACGGCGATATAGGGCATCGTCCCTCCCGCGATAGTCGAACGAGCCTCTAGACTCGTCTTCGTAGGAGGGAGAGCCGGGGCTACGATGGTCGTCCCGAGAGCGGCGAGGGCTAAGTTCATGCTGCCGGCGGTTAGGAGCTGGCGGAGAAGAGGCGGACCTACGGCGAGGACTGGGAACCTGTTGGGGCGAAGGAACCCTTTGGGCCTCATTGTTGTTGGGTCGGAGGTTAAGAGCCTGCAACATCGTTGCTTGAAACTGCAGGAACTCGGCGCGAGTGATGGGCGCCTCATTGTTCCTCGGCTGATGCCGACCGGTAGGAGAGTGGCGCCTCCTCCTGTAATGCCCGGGTGACTCTCTTCTTCCCCTTCGGACAGGAGACCTTCTATAATCTCAGTGGTGAGGGGACCGCTCACCCGGACGTTGTTGGCGGGAGGCTCCCTCTCGGGCCCGCTTCTCGTCCAGACGGTGGCGTAGGTCCTCTTCCTTCTTCTGATTTTGGGGATTGTGAGAGGCCATGGAATCCGTAGAGGTGTTGTGTATGGAGATGCGGTCCTGATTGAGCGGTTGCTTCATACGAGAGCCCCCCGCACCGGCATTCTGAGGACCGGTGGGAACCCTGGGGGGTTGCTGATTCTGAAGAGGAGGCTGATCTTGAAGAGGGTCCTCCACTTGAAGCGGGGGTTGTCCCTGCTGCGGAGCGGGTTGGATGGGGACTACCTCTTGCTGATCAGCGGGGTTGGGTCCACGGTTGGACCCCCTAGATCTGACCTTTCTGGGAGGCATGGCTGGAGAAGAGCTAGTCGACGAGGAAGAGGCGGAGGCTATTCGTATGGCTTTCCTACAGACGGCGCCAATCTGTTACCGCTGATTTCGGTGTGGGGGTAAACAGATGAATTTGTGGATTCGCGAGAAACCTGAATAGCAGATCCGAACCTGTTCGCCGGAGTTGGGCCGCTGACTCCCGCCGAATACCTGCAAGGAAAGTGCGAGACACCGGGTTTGATCCCAGCGACGCACCCTCCGACGCTCTTGTCAGTAACCAGTGATATGATTAAGAAAGAGCTTTTTATTGAAAAGTATTGATTAACCTGTAACAGTGGTTGGTGGGGGGTATTTATAGTCGCTGTTGGGATCAGATTAGGAATGTGATTCCTGTGATCTGATAAGGCATAAAATCCTCGTAATCGGATTAGGAATGTAATCCCTTAATTCCCGGTGAGAGCAAATCAGGCCTGTTGATTTGGTCAAATCAGTAACCCTGATTTTTCTCTTGCTGATCTGGGTTTGTCTTGGGTCGGGACCCGTACCCAGTTGGAGTGGATCCGTTCGCGGGTTATTGGATCTGTGAGAAGAAGACCCAGTACCCGCTTCGGACCCGCTAGTAGGTGAAATTACCGTTTTACCCCTGAGCTTTGAGATTCGCGTCCGATGTGAACGGTCCCGATTTAATCCTATTTTTAGCCATATCATGTATTATTATCAGGATTTAGCTTTTTATTTTATTTTATTTTTCTCACTAGTTTTGGGATTTTAACATGGGATAAAAGAAAGTGTTAAAAGAAAGTACAAACTCATTTGGGCAAGGAGATTAGAAACATAAAGTACTTAGAGCATCCACAATTGTTTCCTATAATTGCCATATTCTCACAATATGAGAAAGTGGGCTCTGCACTCATTTTTTATTTTGCCATATTTTGATAAATGAGCTACAATACGTTCTCATATTTGAGAATCGAAATGACGATTCTCATAATCATATCGGAAGATACATGTTGTGTCGTCCCTATTGAATAAACAATTTAAACAAAATAAAAAAATGCTCAGACGATACATGTTGTATCGTCCTGACCATTTTTTTTATTTGCTTACTCCTCAAACGGGACAACATGTCCCGTTTGATCACTTTTTGTGATCGAACGGGACAACATGTCCCGTCCCATATATATTTCATTTTTTTTTGTAATGATTGTATTTTGACCGTTGTGCCCTCAAACGGCTATTTCGTCTCAAACGGCTATATTGGATCAAACGTTTATTTACACACCAATGGCTAGATATTTACTCAGCTCTTGCCGTATTCATATATAAATAAGTAGCCAACACCATCAAGACAGTCTACAAATTCAAAAGAAAAAACTAATTGAAACCAACTCTTCCAACCGAAAGCAAACTGAGAAATATCATCGGCAAGAATGTCGACTAGGGGTTCAGGGGGTGGAGCCTATACAACAAATGAAGACGTGATTCTTTCACAAAGTTGGATAGTAGGCACTCAAGATCCAAAAATCGGTGCCGACCAATCAGGTAGCCAATTTTGGGATCGTATATTCACCACATTCAAAGCTATATTAGGCACTACAACCGATCGAACATCAAATTCACTTTGTAGTAGATTTCACGTTATCTCCAAAGATGTCTCTCTATTTGTTGCTCAACTGGCGTGTAACAAAGAGAGCTGCGAGCGGAACAAACGAGGCCGATCAGGTATGTTAAAATATAAAATTTCTTTTTTTATTTTAAATGTATTGTTCAAGTTACAAATTATAGTATGTTATTTTTTTTGGTAGATACGGGAAGCAAGAACCAAATACATGCATTCAACTGGGAAAGCTTTCAGATTTGATGAATGTTATGAATTACTGAATGATTTGCCAAAATTTCTTTACGTACCACACATGTGTTCAAATATGGCCCGAGTTCTCAATCATCTGATGGTGGTAGCAATCAGCGTGCGCCCATGAGTGTTGACGTCGACTCGATGTAACGCATGGACTTGATTCTTCTACACCCCTCTCCCGGCCACCTGGACAAAAAGCAGAAAAAAGAAAGACAAAAAATAAAGCGGATGGTTCTGGCCCAGCTATGCTTAAGAGACCAAAAAATTTAACTCCTTTATAGAGACGCAAGAACGTAGGATACATGTGACAGAAAAGAAACTTGCAATGAAAAAAAAAGATCAGGAAATGAAAGAGCGAATGGAGGAAGATCGGATAATGGGGTTGGACTTGAGTCAATATTCTGACGATCAACGTTTTTATTTTAGTTGTAGACAACGTGAAATAATGCAAAAAAGATGTTACAGTAGGGATTGACATGTAAGTCTAGGTTGGTCTTGTTGAAGTTAGAGCCCAGTAGAAAAAAAAATTACCTTATCCTTAACTGATTCCTATCTACTATTTAGAGAAATATTTATTTGATATGTATCCTTTTCATTATAACAATCTTATGTACTATATGCCTACTTTTAATTTTATTGTAGTGTATTGTTTCTTTTTAATTGAATTTTATCTTTCCAATTGCACACTAGAATATATACATTTGCATTCCATAGGAGGATAAAGTTTCAATACATGTATAACAAGCCAACAATATGCCAACATTGGGTTCAAACTTCTACAAGATTATGAACGGATACGATTACATTAACAAAACTTATGTCATTCAAACATGAAACTAAATTGTACCGTTAAATAAAAAAATAAGACTAAATAAAAATCTGATCGTGTCTTACAACAATCAATCAGCATCCCTATATTCGTTCCAAATATGGTCAACTAAATCTTGTCGCAGTAGATGATGTTTCTGTCGATCATGTAAAACAACATTGCGTGCCATTCGAGCTATCTGTTCACTTGGAGAAGTTGTATTAGGTATTACGACTATAGTTGAAGAACTTTGTTCGTAGTCATAATCATGTATATCTTCTTCCCGTTCGTCCTCAACAACCATATTATGTAAAATAATACAAGTCTTCATTATATAAGACAGACTATCTGCATCCCACATTCTAGCCGGCCCTTTCACTATTGCAAATCTAGCCTGTAAAACCCCAAAAGCACGTTCGACGACTTTTTGTGCACCTTCCTGCAATTGAGCAAACTTTTTCTTCTTTTGTGTGTCTGGTGCAGTGTAGGTTTTTACCACAGTGGCCAACGGGGGGTAGATTCCATCTGCCAAATAGTATCCCATGAGTAATGATGATTGTTGATAATATAATTAGCTGGAGGTGCAAAACCATTAAGAATATCATTAAATAATGTAGAATGGTTTAGTACGTTCAAATCATTATTGCTGCCCGACATTTCAAAAAAAGAATGTCAAAACCAAAGATCATAGGACGTAACAACTTCTAGTATGATTGTAGGCTCACGGGCATGACCCGTATATGGGCCATGCCAAGCTGCAGGGTAATTTTTCCACACCCAGTGCATGCAATCTACAATACCTAACATACCAGGAAATTCAAGGGTTTTATTCTCTTCGAAAAGTCTGTTAACATCCTCTGCATTGGGTTTTCTTGTATATTGCGAACCAAAAATATTCACAATTGCAATACAAAATCTGTGTACTGTGTTTAGCACTGTAGTTTTCCCAATTCTTACATATTCGTCGACTGCATCAGTAGAAGATACTTACACTAAACATCGCATTGCAGCTGTTATTTTCTGTATAGAAGACAAGCCAACAATGTTTGTAGCATCTGGCCATTGTTGAAAGTATTGATCGTACCCAATGCATGCTTCAAGTACCCGATTGAATAGAACCCATCGCATTCGAAATCATCGACGGAAAATACTATCAGGGTAAACTAAATTATCACAGAAATAATCCTACATCAAACGGTTGTGGCCTTCCTCTCTTTCATGGCGAATATAACGGCGATGCGTATCTCGTCGTGAAGCTTGCATACCCAAAGCTCGTTGTTGTATGCGTTTGTTATACATTATTGCAATACTGTCTTCATGACCCCATTCATCGTCTGAGTCAGTGGAGGTTGAAGAAAAAAAAATGAGACATTTTAGTGGCGATAGGTGTAGATCTCAGAATATTATGAATACCATCTTATTGTGGTTGTTTAAATAGTAATAAAAGAGTTGATTAAGAGGATGGTTCACGTGAAACATAGAGCCAAAAAATGAAAAAGGAGATTGAAATGCGTTGGTTTTAAAAATATAAGGTACGATTGATGGGAAACATCATTCATTAGATTCCAAAAAAGTATTGACCAAACTTTTGGGAATAATTTATAACATAATACCCAAAATACCCTACAACTTCCTTTATCATCAGTAATACAGACTAACATTATTACTAATCATATTGGGTTGAAGGTACAAATGATGGTGTACGTGTTGAATCTTCTGAACCTGAAACTGGTGTCTGCCGCGATGCAGAAGCCGATGCTTCGATACCGATCTCCTACCTGAAACTGTTGTCGGGGGAACTAATTCTCACAGAACCATTTCATCCGTTATAAATCTTCTTAATATACAATTATTTTTTATAGTTCCTGGCACTGTCTGTACAACTCCTCCTACAAAAAAAGTAGTGATATTTCAACACATTAATCAACATTAGCACCGACAAAATAAAAGGTAAGTCGGTTTCTCACATATGACTGATCGCCGCGTGATTCAAACTCAAAAGTTTCCTGACCAAGGCTTCTTGTCATTGTACCACCCGTGAAAAGAGGTGCTTCAACTATGAGCTTACCATACAATGCTGGTCTAGCAACTTGCGGTTGTGTTGGATCCTGTGAGGGCAACCAAAAATGAGGGGCTGGAAATGGTAATTGGGCAGATGGATCACTGCAACTAGCTGCCCCTATGAAATCAATGGTAGCTCAATGCGAGAGATTCGGCATAATAGGACCCACTGATACCTTAGACCAATACTGATCATATAAACTTTGTGAAATGTGACAGACAAGTGTAGAAGCATCAATTGGGTTACAGAACTCATGTGATTTCATTCGAGACATAATAGTAGGAGGATTTGCTGGGATAGCAATAACCCCGGTTATTTGGCGATAACATCGATCACCGAGATACCAAACTCCCTACATTGAAACAATAATTAGCACTAACAATCAGAAGAAAAATAAGCATTGAAACAATAACTTTATAAAGTATTTCTTGATCGCCATATTGGAAGATAACACGGAGGCGCGATAAGATGATCGCACATTGAGTATCATACTCATTCTCATATGGCGATCCATTATATGGTTGCCATATAATGGATGTTAATGACCTCATCTCCAACTAACTCCGGGACATGGAGATATTGTAACGGATCAAATTAGTTCTACTATGATCCAAATTTTTGCGATTCCACCGTGCAATTTTAGGTCTAATATCCACATTTTGTAAATGAATCGCAAAATTTATGGTTTTATCAGTCATCGGTGTACAAATACTTGTGTATTCAAATGCCCAATACTGAAATAAACCATCATATTAATATGTATTATTAATATTCCAAATACTAATATTATATATTTTAGATATTGTTACGACCATATTATTAATATTTCATAATATTACCTCGATTACTTGCCACAAGCCGTTAAATGCTTTGACTTTCAGTTTGCTACAAAAGTCCAGAGACATATATAGCAATGCCAATGTGGAACTTCCCCATTGATGCGTGCCAACTAGGTTCAGATCTTCAAAAGCAGTAAGAAAACCACATCTCACTACTGAAGAAGCATTGAGTAGAAGAAACTCACCCACAAAGTACATGAAGAAAGCTCTGGAAACTTTCATCGCCACTTGAGGATCTAGCTTAGCAGCATCAATCTATTCTTTATGAAAATACTTCTTTAAGAACGAGCAACGTATACCATGGGATTTCCAATCTTCTGATGTAAATTCTGCAAAGAACCTAGACTGGACAACATCGAAGGTGTATGCATCATCGTTACATAGTGGTATATCACCGACTCCAATAGATAATCTCGTTAGCATTGCCCAGTCTGACGAGGTAAATCCCAACTCGCCCCCTGGAAGGTGGAAAGTGTTGGTCGTGTCCCACCATCTCTCAACCAAAGCCTTAACAAGGCGCGCCGATGACTTCTCCGTATCAATAGTCAAAAACGGTTCCAGCCGACATTGTCGATCAACTGCTTAATTAGAGAGACAGTACAAACTAGCTTGGAAGCTTTTATCGGGCCCTTCCAATTCCCTCTGAATGTAACAAATCCACCGATAGGATGCTTGGTAATTAGCTTATGTACGTGTTGTCGATCATCGAAAACTCTGATCCACTCCGATGGATTGCTATAATTATCAGACGCAGTAGTTTCTTCTTCACTTTTGTTGTCTGATTGTGCGGACTCTGACCAACGTATAGATTTGACTCTCCCAATAAATCTCTTGATTGTTGAAGAAATTTTTTTGGGTATGGAGAACAGAATTTCAATTGGGAGGCAGATAGAAAATTTTTGAAGATTAAGATGAGAAGTGGCACTACATTCTGTGAAGTTAGGATAACATGCAATTTATATGAACTCAAAGTGAACCGCAAGGGTAAAAATGCCATTTCACTTTCACTTAAGCATGTGGAACACAATAATTTATCTTTAAAAAAGATTAAAGCGTCGAATGAAATACCCCATTCTTGTCCAAAGGCAAAATTTCACCCCACAAATTACGGACGGGACAATATGTCCCGTCTGTCTTGAATTTTATATATATATATATAAAACAAGAGACGGTACATGGGATGGAACATGTTGTACCATCTCTCTCCTAAAAATTTTTAAAAAAATTGCATGGGATGGAACATTTTGGAGAGACGAGACAACATGTCCCGTCTATTGCGATTATAAATTAAAATTTTAAACTTTCATTGCTAGACGATACATGTTGTATCGCATACCTATTTTTTTAGAAACATTTAGCAAATGACCACTGCACATATTGGCTCTATTTCCTATTTCTATTTCTGCCATATTCTAAAATATGAGAAACACCATTGTGGATGATCTTAGAGTAAATTTGTAGTTAGTTGGTTTTTAAATATAACTTCAAATATTTACGTAACACGGTCTTTACAAAGAGAGAAAAAAGAGTGATGTGATGAGAAGAGAAAGGGGAGTTAATTTTTAAGAGAAAAAAAGATTTAGGAAGAGAATAGAGATTTGTGGTGATATTGAGATTTATCTTGTAATAAAAAATAATAATAATCACAAAAGTACAGTATCTCTTAAAAAAATGTCGCCTCAAGTGTAAGAATAGGAATCAAAACTCATGGGAGTCAGTCTCAGATGCCATCGAAATTGAAGCCTTATGAAGTTCTTCGTGGGAGTTCTTCATGGGAGTTCTTCATGGGAGGATGCAGCGAAATTGAAGCCTTATGAAGTTCTTCATGGGAGTCGGCCTCAGATGCCACGCCGGGTCGCAGTGAAATTGAAGCCTTGTTGAAGCCCCCCATGGAAGTCAGTCATGGATGCCACGTTGAGGGCGCAGCAAAATTGAAGCCATATAACCCCCCCCCCCCCCCCCCCCCGAGGCCACGCCGAAGGCATAACCAAATTGAAGCCTTGTGAAAGCTCCTCATGCGAGTCGTTCTCGAATGTCACGCCGATGGTGCGGTAAAATTGAAGCCTTGTAAAAGTTTCTCAAGGGAGTCAACCTCGGATGCCACACCGAGGGTGCAGAAAAATTGAATTCTTCTGAAAGCCCCACATGAGGGTCGGCCTTGGATGCCATGGCGAGGATGCGGTGAAATTGAAGCCTTGTGAATTTTCCCATGAGAATCGGCCTCGGATGCCATGCCAAGGGTGCGCCAAAACTGAAGCCTTGTGAAAGCTCCGCATAGGAGTCGACCTCGGATGCCACGCTGAGGGTGCAATGAAATTGAAGCCTTGTGAAGCTCCTCATGGGAGTCGACCTCAGATGCCGCGCTGAGGGCATGGCGAAATTGAGACCTTGGGAAAGGTAGGGTTTAGTTGCCACGTGGCACTGTCTCCCAAGCGACGTTCCGCCTCCATTAGCGATTATTGGGGGGTGTCACGTGTCCTGTCTATTGAGAAGTTTCTTCTCCTTTTATATGTCTCCTTACCCAACTCCATCTGAGACCACTTTTCCTTTCTTTACAACAAATTTTTTGTTTTCATCGAACATGCCTGCCAACCAATCCAGTAGCTCGGACTCATCTTCAGGAGATAGGGGATCTTTGCCTTCCGAAGCTTCTGCTAGTTCTTCGTCGGGGACCAGCAGGGCCGAACAACAACTCTCGCAGGGCCCCGTATCGGAGGAGGTCAACATCAAGAGAGTGAGTACCGAGGTGGGTGGCCCCGACCTGTCGATGGGGGGAACTGCTGTTGAGGTTGTTGAAGTTGCAAGTGAAGGTCAGGAGATGATGGATGTGGGGACCCAAGAGGGACCTTTGGCGTTGGTGAAGGTGGAGGAATTGTGGGAGGAGAGTTATAGCGTCCAGAGCCACAATGAGGGTGAGACTGTAGGAACCTCTTCTATACAAAGAACGATGATCAGTGCCTTGGAAAACACCATGAGAGCCCCACCTCCCCGCGGTCACCATCCTGATAAGAGGAGGAGTCATGATTTCTCCTCTGACAAGGAGTAGGCGTCGATGCGCTACCGAGACGATCCTACAGGTTATGTGTCTTCTCGAGTTCATCCGAAGGATTTACAGGATCTGGTTCAGTTTGGCATCACCCCGCGAACAGTCCAAAGACAGAAGCTGATGAGACGCAGAACATCTTGTTGGAGAGCGACCTTGCTGTTATTCAGGAAAAGTTTCATAAACCCGTGGAGTACGCTTTGATACTCCCAAGGTTAGGCCTTCGCCCCACCGACCAGCTGGCGGACAAGTTTTGTATGTTTCCACTGGATGCTTTTGCTTCAAGACTCCGTCTGCCCCTACACCCGTTCATCAAGCAGGTTCTCCGATGAGCATGAATGAGCCCGGTGTAATATGCGTCAAACTCATGGAAGCAATTGACGAGCTTCATCATGCTCAACTAGAGGAAGGGCATCCCTCTGAGCTTCAAGTACTTTCGAGCGAGCTTGGGATTGAGCGCACATCCGAGGAGCTCCTATAGGTGGTATATCTCCCCCCGATCCAAGCTATGCTTGGTTTTCAGCCATCCTGACTCCATAAAGAATTGGAGGAAGAAGTATTTTATCGTTTACAGCCCAGAGCCCTAGGATATACCGACCTCCTGGTCGTACAGACCAATTCCAAAGGAGCCCCGGAAGCTCGAGGAGCTCTCCAAAGAGGAGAGGGTGGAATTGGCAGGCTATTCGATGATAACCTGAGCATCGACTGGTCTAGGGTGACGGAGATATCACTAGCGGTCAGCGAGTTAAGTTCTTATCTTTTAGGTAAGTTTCTTCCCCTTGTATTTTTTTTTCGGCATCTGTTTGATGTTCAGTTTTGACACTCTTCTTTTGCAACCTCGGAAGATGATGATGTTGATGCACTTTTTTGGTTGTTATGGCAGCCCAGCGAGCGACTGAGGATAAGGGGAAGGGGGAGATGTCACTGAGTGCTGGAGGGTCCCCAAAAGGGGGGGTCTAAAGAATACGAAGGGGATGAGAGCCTTGGCTGCCCGGGACCAAGAGGATTCTTCCCAGGCGGAGTCAAGTGAGAGATTCCTCTAGGCCCAAGAACTGATAAATTCCCAGGTGCCGCCGGTCCATCCGATCTTGGAGGAGGAGGAGGTCATTTCTGATAATCCCCGAAAGTCCTTTGCTCCTGACTGGTCAGTGAAGCTTGTCGATTCCATTATGGAGTCTCGGATGACCTTCGAGGTGGTGAACAATCTTGTGCCTTCGAGGGACAGGAAGGCCCTTGTGAAGGAGACGTTCAGCTCAGCGTACCTCCGATATTCTCAACACTTGGTAGCAGTAAGTGTTCATTCTGGAGAGTCTATGCCCCTTATTCGGTATCTCACTAGTTACCTTTCATTGCAGGCTACACTCTACAAAAGAGAGTTGATGAGGCAGTATGAATACAACTTTGATACTGTCGAGCGCAGGGCCCATCAGTATCGGACGAAGTGGCAGGATGAAAAGACCCACGCTGAGGAGTTAGAAAAGAGAGTGAAGGAGTTGGAGGCAGAGGACGATGACGCAACCATTCAGATCAGCGGGGCCAGGAGGATGGCTATGAGCGAGCCCTTCAACATGTTGAAGACAAGCATTCTGATGTCTACCTTGATGACCTCCACTACGACCCGGAACCGAGCCTTGCAAGCACTCCTTACGTACCGAAGGAGATCCCTCTTGATGTTGGCAATCCGGTTGGGATTGAACCTTTTCAATCTCCTCATCAGGATGTCACCCCTTAACTTGTAGTTTTTTTTCCCTTTTGTTCCCAATTTTGTATTGTAGCATCCCGAATTTCCAATATGATATCTCAGAAATACGTGGCACAATTTTCAGAATCAACTTCAATGTAATCATAAACATAGCAACCAAATACAGGGAAAAAATTAAAACTTTTTATTGCATCAATTGTTTACAAAGCACAGCAGAAAATTAAACACTTTGAATTACAATTTCTTTCTTTTACAACACATTCTTTTACAATTTGCATAAGCCCTATTATCATTCTACCACATCCAATCCCAAGCTAATGGTACCTACCTGTAAAACATGAGGCTAGAGATAACCCTAACCCCCAAAACTACAGGGGTCAGCCATAACGGTGTGCGTGACATCAAAAGAAATACAACATGAATAAAACATAAAGTCATGAACAACATATATCAACAGTAGTAACGAAAAGAATATGAAATAACAATAAATAAAATATGAAAACATCAAGTGAAACTAGACTAAGTGTCAAGTGTAGGAAAACAGAAAACAAACATGTATAAAACCAAGACAAGAAAACACCAATGCTATATGCTGACTCTCTAATGCATACTTTGAGATTCTATGCATCCCACTCTACATAGGTCCAGTGCAAGCCCTTATCGTTCTCCACTTGATAGGGTTTAATTCCTCGTTATGCAACTAATCCTACTATAATGACTACTATTGTCATGTCCCGCTTCCCAAAAATACAGAATACGAGTGCGTGACGAAGCCCAACGAATGATTTTAACAGCATCCATAAGCTGTAGGATCGACTCAGCATCACAACAAGGATATAACAAGATATATATACAACCAAGCATGCATGAATAATTGATGTGTCGGATTTATATACAAATATTTGTACTCATTTACCTATTAAAATGGCTTGTTTTCGTTGATATTGTCTATAGTTCATCATATTTCTATAAGATTTCATTTAATTAATTATTTTTGAAGAAATAATATTTTTGAGGCAAAAAGTAAAGAATTGGTGAAAAAATCAACAAACAAAGTAAAATAATTGATTTATCGATTTTATTGTTTTGTTGAGTTAAAATTGCGACAAATAATTTGTAAAAGGATTTTTATACGCGAATTTGATTTATAGTTAGTTTAATTAATTTTAAACTAATTAATTTTATTTTATTTAAAAATCCTAATTTTTGGTATTATTTTGTGTACGCAGAAGCACGTGGGTGGCAGAAAAGGAAGAAAAGAAAGAAAGAGGAAGTAAATAAAATTCTGGGTTATAAAAGGAATGAAATAAAGAAAGTGGGAGGACTAATCTGCAAAAAGTGCAAACCCTAACTCCTTCCCGTTCTCTATATATACAAAGCAAAGAAGAGAGAAGAAAATAAGAGGTGACGGCTACCAAATAGAAAGAAGAAAAAAAAAGGGAGATAGAAAACGTGTGTGAGTTGCGAGGAGAAACAATAGTGTGGGCAGTAGGGCTGCTGCGCAGTATTCGAAGTGCACCCAACTATTGCATGCTGACCTGGTGACTCAAGCAACTGACGAGTGGGCCCTCTCCCGTGCCTCCGTTCTCTCTTGCGTGCGGCAGTGAGCAAACGAAAAAGAGAGAGAGAGAAGAAGACGTGGGCTGGTCGAATCAAACAGAGGAGAGAAAGAAGCTGCACGCGGGCCCACACGACTTGAAGCGACAGCTCCTGTACGATCTGACGCGCTAACGACTTCGACGCAGACAGGCGTGACAGGCCTGCCTGCCAGCTTGCGCTTGGTTCGACGCAGACGACGCTGACGTGCGATCTGACGGCTCGACGCAGAAGGCTTTTGGGTTTGGTATTTTTGAGACAGGGGTTTGGATTAATTATTATTATTATTATTTTTTGTATCTCATCTCTTTCTCTGTATTTTTCTTGATGCAATCCCAAACAAATATGAACTGAATTTACTGTTCTAGAGGCTAAGGTGTAGCCGAGTTTTGTAGAACACAAATTTTAATTTCTTATTATTACCCTATCTTTCCTGATTGTGTTTTAATTTTTATTATTTATGCGTACAACATGGTGGATAGACATTTGTATGATTTTTCAAATCACCAAGAGACCGAACAGGTAATTTGTGATTAATAAAAATTAAGGCCGTATATTGGAGGACGTGACCGTTAAGAAATCCAATTTTTCAATTAATAATTTGGTGGATAGACGAATGATTAATTGAGAATAATTTTTAGACTACGTTGATAGAGTGGTTAATATCTTTAGGATTTTGGTCGACAATTGGAAAAGATAATATTTTTCTTTATAAGGAATTATAATTTGTGTGTGTGATAAACGAGGTGAACCAAGAGCCCTAGAACAAATTTTACCCTTAACAAATTACAAGAGCTTCATCGTTTCACAGCCCTCTCCCTCTTCACCAATTTAGTTAGATTTCATTAGATTAAAGTAATTTAGTTATTTTATCATTTAAAAAATTCGATCTTCCAAATAGTGATTCATCTAGCGATATCGGTACTCAATAAAATATCTAGTCCCTGTGGGTTCGACACTCTACTCATCTATCTATATTACTTGTGCGATTTTGTACACTTGCAAATATCAACATCAATAATTTATAAGCAACAGAAAACAATTGAAACAAATAATAATATCCAAATAGTTTTCAAGTTTGGATTAAGATAAAACTCAGGAACATAAGCCTGATACAAGTTTTAAGTAGCAAGAAATAAATAACACAAAGAAATTAAATAAATTAAGCAAGTCTTTTCTCTAATTGAAGCCTAAAATCTCTGCTCACCAATTCCAGCAGGCAACACATCTCCGAAGTCTGTTTATAATTATTTAAAAAATGGAAAAAATAGAGAAAACAAGAGAAACGCCCATAGTGCAAGTTAGGGCCACAAATAGTAAAAATAAGTACAAGAAATATGGAACAATATTTTGGAATCAAGAATATAATAGGGATGCAACAAGTAGTGGGGATTCAAGAAACTAGCTAGCAAGAAGGACAACTCAAGTAATCAGGTTGGGTAGCAAATACTAATAGTGGAGTAAGTGGCAAGTGAACATGTAAGGGTATCCAACACCAAGTGACAAGTATCAAGTACATGTGTCAAGTAACAAGTCTCAAGTCTAGTGTCAAGTTGCAAGTCTCAAGTCTCAAGCCTAGTGTCAAGTTGCAAGTCTCAAGTCTCAAGTCTCAAGTCTCATGTATCATGTCATCAAGTATCAAGTAAGCATGTATTGTGTTCATTTATCATGTATCAAGTCCTGTAGTTATTACTATCTAGGTAGCACTTCATGCATCCATACTTTTACTACATGGTTGCTACAGTCAACACAATTTCGTTTAGGCCTAGTGATGGATTTTATAGGGCGGTGTATTCAGGTATCAAGTATCAAGCAAGTCATGCTCATGAATCGAGTAATTATATAACTAGTCCATGTGTCAAGTCATAACAAGACAAGTCATGAATCATATATATACTAGTTCATGGATCAGTAATATACTAGTCCATGAATCGATTTATAATATACTAGTTCATGAATCAAATAATATGCTAGTTCATGAATCGGATAATAATATACTAGTTCATGAGACATGTATCAAGTGGAAAACACGGGCCCCCTTCCGAGTACACTTACCAATATTGTCCGCTACTATGGTCTTTCCCTTAAACCCCGGCTTATTATTTGTTATTATCATCAAGAAAGCATGAAAGTGTGCGAAACAAGTCAGGTAAACATAATCATGAATATGGAACAAGTTTGAGATATTTATATAGCATATTCGAGGGTCAACGAATCAAAATATCAAGAATAACGAAAATCTCAAATCTTGACAGCATGAGGTTGCTGCACCAAAACTCCGATTTCCATTGCTTCAAAATAGCAAATGAGGATCCGTCAGAATATCTAGAAACTATACTCCTGTCCGGTTCCAACTCATATAATTAAGGTGCATGAAAGTTGTGGTGACATGTGTCAAAATAGCAAACTATACAGCTTTTGTGTTCAGCCAGAATTTGTGAATTCTAGTTTATACATGTGAAACAGGTTTGAAACATTTCTAATTAATTCTGAGAAAATTAGAGAATGTTCTCTAGGGTGTCCAGCAATAGCATGCAAAATTTCAAGTCAATTACTTACTGGTAGCATAGTTAAAATAATAATTTGTAAACTAAAGAGGTGCAGCAGTTTTGTGAATCTGCGACTACCGACACAGCAACAGTAAAACTGCGATATCTCCTAGACTGTAACTCAGAATTCAAAAATTCTGGATGCTATCGACAACTAGACATTTAGAGCTACATTTCATATTCAGGGCTCAAGTTATGGTTTTGATTTTAAAAGAATTGAAACAGCAAGTAAAGTCCAGGACAGCAACAAGTGAGGATGTCTTTCATATATAAGTTGCATGATAATTGGTTATTATGAGTCTAGATTAATGTGTGATACAAAATGGATGTAATGGACATCAAATCAGCAAGTAACATCTATTTCTCAACTCAAGGGAATGCAAGAGCATCACATACATGATATAATATACATCTACAAGTCGAGGGTTTCTTAGTTTCATGTGTTCAAGTGACTAGGAGATAAAATGAGTCCACCTAGTTTGTAAATATAACAACAAAAGGGTTGTGACTCTTAAGATTATGGAATCGACGAGGATATAATATTAGATCAACAACGATGAGACAAAGAGGAGTTACAACTACTATCTATTTGCAGTATTTTCAATTAAATGCTTGTACTAGGACAATAAATTGTACAAGGAGAATACTTGCCTTTAGGAGAGTAGTCGACGAATCTGACAGAGATCACGATCGGCACGGATCTTCACGAAAAGATCAAGAGCAAGGCGATCAACGGCTGCGATCGGATCTGATGGTAAAGATCAGATCAAGGTCGAATCGGATCTCGATGAAATCCAACGGTCCAGATTCAAAGCAGCCAATCCCTTCTTCTTCCTTCTTCTTCTTGATCGATAGACAGGAAGAGAGAGGGAGCAGCGCCAGTGGTGGTTGGTTGACGGCACAGGCGGCGGCGACGTCGAGAGGGAGGACGGTGCAGGGAGGCGACGGCGGTGACGCGGTGAAGCTTGGTGGCGGCGGCACGGTGCCCTGTTTCTGGGTTCGAAAATAGGGGAGGAGAGCGGGGAAGGACTTCGGGGGAGTTTCGGTTGACGATGGTGGTCGGAGCAGAGGTCGAGGTGATGAGGAGATGGTGTCGGCGATGGGGATGGCGAAGTATTGGAGGTGATGGCGGATGGGTTCGGGAGTGGGATGAGGAAGACGATGGGTTCGGGGATGAAGGATTTGCGATGAATATGATGGCGATGTGAGAGCGGAGTCGAGGATGATGGCGAGGACGGGTATCGGCGATGGTTGATGGCGGAGGTCGAGGGTTGCAATCGAGTGGAGGAAGAAGATGGGAGGAAGGAGATGGTAGGCGACTGGGTTAGAATAGGTTTACACAATAATAATAGGGTTAGCGTTAGGGTAAGTAGGTTTAGGATTATTGGGTAATGGATCCAGTAAGAATAGGGTAGGGTTTAAATTAAAAGACCCAACAAGATAATGGGTATCTGGGTTTTAAAAAAAATACAATAGGGATGTAAAATAACTAATAAAATGTAGGATTATATATCAAGATATATATTGTACTACAATATGAAAATTATTTGAAATCGTTACAACAAAAAAAATCAATAGAAATAGATTTTTAAATCAACGATCAAGATAATAATATTAATAACAACAATAATAATTTTGATATACATATCAAAATGAGATTTGAGATAAACAAGTTTATGAAAACCCAAATAGTAATAAAATAAGATCCAAATAGCCGATCACTTAGAAAATAAACATTAAAGTTAGAATATACTATTATTCGAAGAAAATACAATTTCCGGTTTGAAAAGTTTTTTAATAGGAGGCCCAAATCGAGTTTAAAATAATACTGAATTTATAATAAATTTAAATACGAAAAATATTTTTAAAAATACGAATTTTGGGAAACAGGGATTACAACTATGAGATCTAGATAAACTGTGAGTATTAGCCAATGCCTCGATAATTCCGGAGGTCAATCTCTATCCACAGATAATTTCGGAGACTATTTCACTCACACCTGGGAATCTTCAAGAATACCCTACACCACAAGCTATGGCGCCTCATCACACGAATACCCCATGAGTGTCGCCTCAACCCCGATAATTCCGGAGACTATTTCACTCGCACCACAGGCCATACTGAGGTCCATAACCTATGTTCTCATTTCATCATATCACCATCTAGTGTCTGTCCTTATATTTTTATGTTAATTAGTTGATTATAAATCTCCTAGAGTTTAGTGTATCCTACCGGACTTAACTCAACTGATCAACAACAAAGCCTCAACTAACCAAATCACAAAATCTCAACTGATCAACTGATCAACAACAAGGCCTCAACTAACCAAATCACAAAATCTCAACTGATTAACAACAAGGCCTCAACTAACCAAATTACAAAATCTCAACCACCGGTAATTAGGGTCCCACTTACCCTCTAGAGACTCATAACTCAACCATCAACCCAAAACTTTTCAATAAAACTCATAAATCCATCATCAAAACGTTTATAATAAGAAAACGAAAAAAATATAAATCCATTTAATGTACTCACGAAATTCCAGAATTCATATAAAATATTGAACCCATCAAATAACAGAAAATCATATTTTTAAGTCGTAGAATATCACCAAAACATCAATTCTTTTGAAAAACACTTATAACTATCTTTATAAGGTTATAGGAATATGACTTAAATTCCATTATAAACAAAATATAACTTTCTGTAAAATACTGAAATCTGTAGTAAAAACATCATCTAAAATAGTAAATCAATAATCCATAATATTGAAAAAATAACAGTTTAAAGAAATGAAGAAAAACTTAACAAAACGATACAAACAGCAGGTGCGGTCGACCGTCAAAGTAGTGCAAAATAACGGCAGTCAACTGCCTCTATTGAAATTCTCAAGGAAAATAGAGAGGCGGTCGACTGTGCGGTCGACCGCTAGCTGTTAAACAGCCAGTCTTGAAAAAGTGTGCATGTTTCGACTGATACACGATTATACCTTATAAAATCACAATTTTGTAAAACCAATTTCCTGAGATGATCAAATATGACTTGTAGAACATATAGAAGTTTATAAAAATAAATCAAAACCACATCAAATTCATAAAATAGCAATTTTGACAATTTCTTCAAAATAGGTAATGAATATGCATATATAAATATAATGTGTTCAAGTATCAGTTGTAGCGTCAAAGTAAATCACATAGGATTAGTATAGCGTTCAAAACCAATTCAGTATTGAAACAACTCAGATTAAATCAAAGATTTCATGAAAACACCTAAATCAATTTCGGCAAAGTCTTCAAAACATAGGGTTCTCTATATATATACATATATAAATCAATAAAATCATGTTTAGGAGTAGTGCAAAGTTAGATTCAATCTCAGTGACAAAACAATTCGAAAACCCATCGAAAACTTCATAAAAATCACAAAAATTCACTTTTCGGCCATACACCATCAGACCCGAAATATACCCCTTTTTTATAACATTCAAAACTTGATCTTTGTTGATCCAATACCCCTCTTATAATTCATTAACCCACATACAACTGTTAACATCAGTTTACACATGAACAAAGCAAATTGTAACATACACACAATCAAGTTTTACTTCTTCAAAGCATCAAAACAGAGTATAGGTGTTCACCCACAGTAAAGTTCGGTTTTTGTTCACTTTTATGCAATAATCAACATACCATTCATCTTATATGTTCAAAATAGCAAGTACCTAGAGGAAAACCTCCTACTCATAATAACTATTAGGTTTTTGACAATCACAAGTTATTTTTATAGAGTTTTAGTCATCAATAGTATGGTTTTCATGAAAGGATTTAATCTTTAACTCATCCACTTATCAAATTTCATATTATCATCATAAAATCCCTAATCATGCTTTCTAATACACAAACCATCACATACAACATGTTTAGAACAATAAGAAAATAAACATATGTCACTCACCTCAATGAAGAAATCAAATCGAATTAATAAAGAATAAGAAAAGCCATTCTTTTGCAAAATCCAAGATCATCGCTTCGAAACTCTAAGAAATTAATAGTAAAAATATATTTAATTTTCTTTTCAGAGGAGAGGGACTACTGTAGTGGCTATAATATAGGCCGAAATCTGGAGTTTTTAGGGTTTTACAAGTTTATGGAAACATCCCTTAACAAATTATTACTTCACATATATAAACCTTTCTTTAATAAAGTAGTTAAATAAGTTAAATAAATTAAAATAAAACCAAATCCTTTTTCTACTGAGTTATCCAACCATCAAGCATAGCCCAGAAATTAGAAAATTTCGGATTTGCACTCAAAGTGGTAATTTTGCGCAAAAGTTCATCTCTTTGTAATATTTGCAAATATGTCATAAAATATTCGTAAAATCCAGAAAATTCAGAAACAATATTTACTAATACATATTAGATTTTTCAATTAAAATTTCTGACTTTTACTTTCCAAGAAAACATTTGCACAAGATCCAACCTAAATTTCAGATTTGCAAAAATACCATATTTGTTTAAATCTTTACCAAATCAACTCTAAATAAAATTTAAATAGATCTTATTTTCAATGATGAACATGGCCAGCCCAAAAATCAGTAAAAACGAATTTTTATTATTTGTTTGAGATCCAAACGGCTTTTCACATAAAAGTCCCTCTCTTTCGAAGTATTTATAAGAATAGTTTCTTTATTCAGAAAAATTCCAAAATTTAGGATATACTTAATTATAAATAGGATAACTTATCCAGAACTCTAAAAGTGGAGAATTGCACCCCCAAAAAATATTTACACGTGTAAAATTGAAAAATTCATAAAATAGTCAGATAAATTCAAATAAATTCGAAAATTAAATTATCATAAATAAATGAGGAAAATCAATCATTAACCATAAAATTTTAAGAATTCAAAATTTTCTAACTTTGCTCGTGTGTTTCAAGTGCAAAATTGCAATTTCAAGAAAATAGTCAAAATAGTCAACTTTACCAATTTAATATTATTTAATAATGCAAAATAAATCATTTTATTTTGTGGGGTGTTACATGTACACGCCGAATGCAGTCTGGCCACCGCATACTATAATTTTTTGTCTAAATGATAATTCACGACTAGCCATGAATGTCTATCTCGTGTCTGAGTTGTGGTGCATCTTGTTGAGCAAGTCATGGAGCGTGAAGCTCGAGGGGAGGACTTCAAGGGCTAGGTTTGCTCACTTCGTAGTAAGCTGGGTCATGCCGAGGAGATTGTCGTCTGCCTTCGTAAGGAGGCGACCGATCAAGAAGGGGCCTTTAGTTTTCACATCAGTCGGTCGCAAGAGGTGACCCGGGAGTTGGCTCGCCTGAAAGTGTTATGTCCCGATGCCGACATAGCCATAGCTTGCAAGAGGTGGTTAGTCTTCGAACTCCATCCTTAGGCAGATGCTCGTGGAAAATGACTTTGAGATCTTTCGGCTGAGGACCCGACTAAGGGAGGGGAGTCAGGCATCCACCTTCTACAGTACCTTCTCGAGGCTTGCTCCTTACCCTTGGATCCGCTCGAGAGTGGGGGCACCGAGGGATGCCCAAAGTGGAATTGCAGGATCGATCAGCGTAGCTAGTATGAAAGGTTTGGAGGTGCTCCGCCTAGGCACTGACCCCTTGACCGCTGAAGCGATACCTCTTGAACCAAGGCTGGACGACAACCATGAGGGCCGGAACCTAGTGCCCTAAACTTGTGATTTTGTTGTAACTGTGTGAATGTAATAACTTTGCTTTCGATCTATAATGAAGATGCTTCGATGAAAATGTAACACCTCATAATTTTAGAATACGATATTTTGAATTAATAGATAATTTTTAAATGAATTTATTTAATTATTTTGAATTTCTGTGAAAGGGTTATTTTTGCACGTGCGAAACACGTGCAAATATTTTTGAAATACAAGTTTTAGAATTTTTATTTTCCAAATAAATTCTATTATTCATAATTAGATATATTTTTTTAAGATTTTTCTGAATAAAGAGACTATTTTTGTACATACCTTGAAAGAAAAAGGTTTTTGTGCAAAATGTCGATCGAAGGTAAAATTCGAATTTAAATTTTGTTGTGCTATTTTGTAGGCCAGTCTGGCAGTGGGGAGATTGGGGGAGATATTTTATCCCTATAATGTGATTTGATTTTATTTTATTGAGTATATATATATATATTTACGCAATTTTGAGATTGTTGGGGACTTTATTGAAAATATTCTTCATGGAGAATAAAAAGGTAGAAATTTTATTTGGAATATCTAATCTTTATTATTAGATAATAATTCTAAATTTTCTGGATTTTTATGAAAAAAGGAAACTACTTTTGTAAATTTTCGAAAGAAAAGGGATTTTTTGTGTAAAAAGTCGTTTGGAGGTGAAATTTGAACCCAAAAAATTGATGGATTACATTTAGGGCCAGTAGTTCAGTATAAGGCTCTAATAAATTATATATTTTTCATATTTGGTTGATTTTAATTGATTTAATTAAATAAATATGTGTTTATGCAACTTTTGAAGTGTTGGGGGGCTAAATCGCAAAATTGTGATAAAACTCTAGATGTTCAGCCGGCCTATAATAGAAAGCAGCCAAACCTCTATTTGGAACACAAAAAAATATATATCATCTTCTTTAATATTATTATCCCTATTTTCTTGGAGTTGGAGGCTTGGATTCTTGGTTTTTCGCAAGGAGGAGGACTTCTTTCTTGATTATTACTGTTCTTCATTAATCTTCTTTGAGGTGGGTGGTATTTTTTATCTCTTGATTTATTATATGCTTGTAGAATATGATGATGATTGATTAAGTATGGTATATATTAAGAGCTTGCATGATTATAAAATTTGATGTAGATCTATAAATCTTAATAAATAAGTAGTCAAATAAATTCTTCAGGAATAAGAATCCAAATTGAGATGTGATTATCATTTATAAATTGTATATTGATATTAGAGATTGGTGATGCATAAAAGAACTTGTTTGATTCACAAAAAATACTTGTATGATCATTATAGTAGTCGATGGGTATTTGTTATGAAAATTTATAGATCATTGAATACACACAATGTATTACACTAGATTTTTTTAAATAATTTATTTTAAGATTAATAAATGAATTAAAATGATTTTTGGTGATTTAATAAATATTTTTCTGAAATTTACCTTTTTACAAGTGCAAAACAGGTGCAAATATTTTTTTGGGAAGTTCAAAGTCAAAAATTATTTTGGGAAAACTCATAATTTATTATTAGATATTATTTGTTATTTTTTTGGATTTTTCTGATAATTATTTGACCTATTTGCAAATATTACAAAAAGAAGGACTTTTGTGCAAAATTACCACTTGGAGTAAAACTCCAGATTTTCGGATTTTTGCACTGCGCATGATGCCTAGTCAACTCAGAGGTAAAGATTTTACTTTTTGTTTTTAATAAATTTGATTTATTTTGCAAGTTTTGATAAAGAATGGTCTTTTTACAAATTTGTCACTTAGAGGGGCAAAAGTGCAATTTTGTTTTTTCTGGGTTTTCAAACAGTGCCGGCTGATACTAGAGGGGCTTTTTTATTTTTAAAACTCAATTAATTTGGTTTTATTCAATTTCCAAGTATAAGGATTTATATATGTAAAGGTATATTTAAAAAGAGATATTTAGCAAATCTATTCAAAACCTTAATTTCTTGGAATCCCGGTCTATTTAAGGTGGGTGCAGCCGTCTCTTTGCTGCAAAACACAAAGAAATTTCTTATTATTATTTTCTTGAAGTTTTAAAGCAAGGATTTTGGTTTTCTTACGAAAGGAAGGATTTTCTTATTCTTTTTTTTTCTTCGGTTGATTCTTCAATAAGGTGAGTGACATATGTTTATTTTCTTATTGTTCTAAGCATGTTGTATGTGATGGTTGTGTATTAGAAAGCATGACTAGGGATTGTATGATGATAATATGAAATTTCGATGAGTAGATGAATTAAAAGTTGAATCTTTTCTCGAAACTACGCTATTTATGACCAAAACCCTAATTTGATGACTTGTGATTGTTAAAGAACCTAATAGAAATTATGAGTAGGTTGCTTTCATTTAGATGCTTGCTGATGTGTTGGTTATAATAAGTATATATGTGTATGATGCACAATTTGAACAAAAGATGGAATCGGTTACTGTTGATGGGTATTTGTAAACACTGTTGATGCATAAAATTGTTGAAATGTCATTATAATTGTTATAATCATGGATAAACTGATGAAGATGATCGAGGTATGTAAATAAAAAGTTATTGAATTAAAAGAAACATGTTTTGAAGTGAAAGAAGGGTTGTTGTATTTCGGGTCTGTGTGTGCATGTATTGATGGATCTTGGCAAATTTGAGGACTGGGATTGATGGAACTATTTGTGTATGAAATTGAAAATCACACATAATGAACTTTGAGAGGAACTCAGATTCGAAGAAGAATTCTTCATCTTTTCATGTGCAGATTGAGTTTATATATATATATATATATATATATATATATATATATATATATATAACTAAACTAAGCTAAACTTTGAGTAAAAATTCTTATAATTTTGATTTTTGGTTGAGGCTTGAACTAGCAAGACTGGATATGTCCATTGCATTATTGACCTATATATATATATACACACACACTACTTGCTTTATGAAGAGGGGCTGTTAGACTCATTTTAGGTTGCAGGTTACTGTTCATACCTGCGTAGATATATATATATATACACATATAGAATTGTCAAACTAGAGTATGTAAACTGATGCTTTTGAAAGACCTAATTTACTTATCAACCATCAAGAAACCAGTTTATAGTTTGGATTAAACAGTAAGTTGCTAAGGCTTGGTTGAGTATCAGGATTCTTCAGCTGTAGTTTGCTGTTGCACTGCTGTGCATATGCACACTTGAAAAATAATCCACTTTCACATATACACCCAGTATCATGTCTAAGTGGCAGTCGTAAGATTTGTGTTTGGTAGTTTTCTTTGTGTTTGCATTAAAGACCATCATTATATCTATATATGTTTCATTTCCAATTAAAAGACTTTCTTTCACATCCTGCATACACTCCTATTTCAGTAAAGAAATTATAAACACATATGCTTCTTTTCAAAAAGTCCATCTTCTATATCTGAATATATACTTCACTTCAATAAGAGTTTCCTTCTATATATCAGATATATATACTTATACTTTATATCAATAAAAAGGATTTCCTTCTATGTATCAGATATATATGCATGTATCAATGAAAGGAGTTTTTCTAAATCTTCTATGCTTTCTGTATATGCTCCACTTTGGTCTGTGTGTGTTTCACTTCAGTAAAGAAAGATTTCTATATCCTGTTTATAGTTCAATTTCTATCTCCTGCATATGTTTAATCTGCATATACTTTCAATTCAATAAAGTTCACCTTCATATATCCTATATATATATATATATATATATATATATATATATATATATATATATATATATATATATATATATATATATATATATATATATATAATACATAGAAAGAATTACTGAAGTGAAGTATATGTATGTATATATATAATATAGAAAGAAGTATCTGTGTACATATATGTATGACATATATAGAATCCCCACCTCACTGAGTTGAAGTATATATATATATATATATATATATATCAGTAAAAGGGATTTCTTCTACATTTACTATAACCTGCACATGTTTCAATTCAATAAAGGGCGTCTTCTATATATCTACATATACTTAAATTCAATAAAGACCATTTTCGATAACCTGCATATACTTCTTTACAATAAAAGGGCTTCTACTATATTTCTGCATATGTTTCATTCAATTAAATACCATTTATATATATCATGTATATGCACACATACTTCATTTAGTAAAGGGATTTCTATATACATATCATATATATATCCTGTATGTGCTTAGTTTCAGTGAAAGGGGTTTCTATATTTTATATATACACCTATGCACACTTCACTTCAGTAAAGAGATTTATACACACACCTATGTACACTTCATTTCAGTAAAGAGATTATATACACACATATGCACACTTCTATTCAATAAGAGGACCTTATATATATATATATATATATATATATATATATATATACTCATATACAAACAATATGAATGAATGAATTTCTGTGGGTAAGTGAACACTGAGATGAAGATAAAATGAAAGATTTATTTTGTGTTGATGGTTGAGTTGTGAGTCTCTAGAGGGTGTGTGGGACCCTAGATACCGGCAGTTGAGATTTTCTAGTTTGCCCAGTTGTGGCTTTGTTATTGATCAGTTGAGTTAAGTCCGGAGGGTGCACCAACTCTAGGAGATTCGAAATTAATTAAATAACTTAAAAAGATAAGGACAGACACTAGATGGTGATATGATGAAATGAGAACATGGGTTATGGACCTCAGTATAGCTTGTGGTGTGAGATAATCTCCGGAATTATCGAGGCGTGAGTGAAATAGTCTTCAGAATTACTTGCGGTGTGGGATTGATCTCCGGAATTATCGGAATCGATGCGACACTCATGGGGTATTCGTGTGATGAGGCACCATAGCTTACGGTGTGGGGTATTCTCGAAGATTCTCAGGTGTGAGTGAAATAGACTCCGGAATTATCTGTGGATAGAGATTGACCTCCGAAATTATCGGGGCATGGGCTAATACTCACAGCTTATCTATATCTCGTAGTAGTCATCGTAGTAGAACTAATTGCATAACTGGAGATTAAACCCTATCAAGTGGAGAACGTTAAGGGGTTGCACCGGACCTATGTAGAGTGGGATGCATAGAATCTGACAAGTATGCATTAGAAAGTCAGCATATAGTATTGGTGTTTTCTTGACTTGATTTTATGCATGTTGTTTTCTTGTTTTCTACACTTGACACTTAGTCTAGTTTCACTTGATGTTTTTATATTTTATTTACTATTATTTCTTATTTCATTTATTCTTACTGTTGATACATGTTGTTTATGACTTTATCCTTTATATTTTATTTATGTTGCATTTGTTTTATGTCACTCACACTATTACGGCTGAACCCTATAGCTTTGGGGGTTAGGGTTATCTCTAGCCTCATGTTTTACAGGCAGGTACCTATAGCTTGGGACTTGGATGCATGAGATAGAATGATGTTATGACTTATGTAAATTGTAAAAGAATGTGTTGTAAAAGAATAGAATTTGTAATTCAAGGTATTTTATTTTTCGCTGTGTTTTCTAATGAATTAATGCAATAAAAGTTGAAAAATTTTATCGGTGTTTTTGGCTATGTTTACTATTACCATTGAGGTTGATGCTGGAAATTGTGCCACGTATTTCTGAGATATCATATTGGAAATTCGGGGCGCTACTCACAAATTCATTGCTTGGTTGATTAAAAAGTTGCAATCTTTATAGAGAATTCGCTGTTTGATTAGAATTAATTTCATGTTGTGGATTCTAAAGTTTTGATGGTTGTATGACGATGGATTGTGTATTAAATATTGGGTTTTAATATTATGACTTAGAGATTTTCATGATCATACAAGTACAAATTTTTAATTGACAAAGATCTAATTTGGGGCCTATAAAATTGATTGATGATCATGGATTTAACTTGTAGATAATGAGGATTTGTAGAGATAATTAGAATTTATTGTATGCTATTAAATTCATGTTTGGTTGATTTTAAAGTTGAGATCTTTCCATGTTTATTTCGTTTTTTTAATTATTAAAAGTCCAAATTTAATATTAGGGTTTGAAAATTTATTGTATGGTTGAACTGGACTTGATTGGGTTTCGGGTTCACTGTTCACGAGGTGAACAGTAACCGAGTTAGTGTGTTATGGTTTGGGGGTTATAGGGTTTCAGGTTTGTACATGGTATATGGTCGCACTAGGCCGCACAGGTTCGAACCCGTGTGAGCTCAGTTTTTTTTTCTTTTCTTTTTTTGTTTTTTTGAGTTTTTTCCGGCTTTAAAGCTTTTTGGGGTGGAAAACTATTCTAATAAAATTTTAAATTATTGATTCTAAGACTTCAACTTTTGAGAATTTAATTTCAGATTTTTAAGACATAATTCCAGATTTTTAAATGACTTATTTGAGTTTTACATTGATTAGAAAGAACCACTTCAATGGAGGAATCGATTGTATTTCAAGATAGCTGTCCATACACTGATAAGGGATGTATGGATTCTCGAGAAGAGAGGAGCCGTGATGGTCCCCCCCGGACCGCATCTTTGATGCACTGCTAGTACATCATCTGAGAATTCTAAATTGGCTAGTTGTAAATAGCCCTGGGGCTATTGGTAGCATGGTTTTGAAAAAAGACTTCCCGGAATAATAATACCAGACTTTTCAAGAAGGTTGTGAATGTCCGTTCTCATCGCTAACAAATTGCCTTCTTCAACCCGAAAGAAGTGAAACTTCTGCCGTGGAGTCGGCTTCAGTATAAATTTAATAATTGTTGTTTCGAATATGGAAAGAAATGTTATAAGATGATATGAGAATATTTTGGGTGATTTTGGATTTGTTTCCATGAATGAAATTGAATAATTATGGAAGTAGTTTTTTTTTAAAAATGAGGAAAGAATATTTTATAATGAGTTATTTGTTTGCCAAAATTAATGATTTATGAGTTGAATGTGAAAAGAATAGAGATGCATTATGTTGAGAAGATTATGAATGAACCGTTGAGGGTTATTTTTTAGATTAGGATTAATGTGGGATACCCTATAGAAGGAATGTGGTAATGTTCTAATTGTGAGGACTCTAGAGGTTGAATGAGACCCTAACATGCCCGCAAATGAGATTTTGTGGAATTTTGGCCAGTGGGGCTTTTGTTATCGATTCAGTAGAGTTCAGTCCTGTAGGGTTCACCAACTCTAGGGGGACTGAGATTTTATTTAATTAATAATAATAAACATAAGGACAGACACTAGGTTGGGAGTTGTGATGGAACTCGGGTAACGTAAGTATGAACTTTGTTGTCGGTCGCACGGATGTATTCCGGGGCTGTGCATTGTTGTGTCTCTCTAGTATGTTCGCACCTTGAAGGTCGGCAGGCCTATTCGCGGAATGTCTAGAAATGAGACGAATTTGGTATGTTCGTGTGTTGAGGGTCGGCAGACCTATTCATGGAATGTATGGTATATTCGCGGTAGGCCTATTCACGGAATGTACGGTACATCTGTGCATTGAGGTTCGGCAGGCCTATTCGCGAGGTATACGGCAGGAGGTGATTCTCCAGAGTTAGGGTGATACTTGTGGGGTACGGGCATGTCTACACTTCTACAGCTTGGCGGGTTGCGTACCGGAGCTGGGGTCCATTCACAGAGTACCAATCTTATTTCCATCACCATAGTTGGTTAATTGCATAACAGGGGATTAAACCCTATAAAGTGGAGAACGATAAGGTCTTGAACCGGACCTACGTAGTATGGGATGCATAGAATCCGACAAGTATGCATTAGAAATCATCATATGCATTTGTGTTTCTTGACTTGTTTTATGCATGTTTGCTTTCTGTTTTCATCTCATACACTTGACACTTAGCCTAGCTTCACTTGTTGTTCTATGTTCTATTTATTATTGTTTATGCATCATTAATTATTACTATATTAATATGCATCAAGTTTGTGGTTGTGAGATCTAGAAGTATCACTATTACTATAGTTGACGTTAGTTACATTTAACTGACTTGCCCACTTTTCATTCAGATTTTTGCAGGATTTTCAATTATGGATAGAGTTGAATCAAGAAAAGCTTGGAGTTTAATTGAAAGTTGAAATTTATTGTGTTGTAAAGATATTGTAATTAAAGTGTTTATTTCCGCTGTGTTGTAAAGAGATGATGTAATAAACAGTTGAAATTTTTCCTGTGTTTTGTTCTGTGTTTATAATTGCAATTGAAGTTGATTCTGAAAATTGTGCCACTTATTTCTAATTTTATTTATTGGAAATTTGTTGAGCTATAGAAAAACTTTGTCTCTCCCCCTTTTTTGTGGCGGGTAAGCTTGTTAATTAGATGACGCTTGAAATCCCTATGGAGGTTCAGCCCTGGGAGCTATGCCGAGGGGGCGAAACTCCCTTTGTGATATTTGGCCTCAGAAGTCTTGCCAAAAGGAGGGAAATATCCATTTGAGGCTCAGGCTCGGAAGCCGTGCCGAGGGGAGGGAACTCCCCCTTTGAAGCTCAACCTGGGTTTTCTCTCTGGGGATAGGTTGAATTAGCGATGCCTTAAACTTTCATCATGATGCTTGGTATCGGATGCCGCTCCGAGATGGAGGAAGCTTGCACTTGTTGCGTGCTCGCATTTCCACGTATGATCGCGCCCTTGAAGTGGTAATCAATGTCTCACTTCTATATATACTGCCTCAGTTGTTGGTCATGTTCACTCTCTCTCCTTCCACTTCCAATTTCTCCTGACTTTGCATCTTCCGACCGAGACTATCGAAGTTGGTGGATCATGAGCTCATAAAAGTGAAGCATAAGGAGATAAGGGCCAAGAAGAAAGCTCGGGAGGAGGCGGGGTTACGGATGAAGGCTGGGACAGACGTCAAGACTCCCGAGGGGGAGACTTCGCGAAAGCGACCGCATCCAGAAGTGGAGGAAATTCCAACCAAGAAGGCGAAAGCGGCGGAGTTTCCAAAGTCTAAGATGGTCGGACCGACCATCAAGAAGGAGGGGAAAAATCCCCATCCATCGCTTACATCTGGTGCCACAGCCTCGGCCAAACCCCCCACATCAGAGAAGGTATGGGTTTCCTCGTGGTCCGTGAAGGAGACGGAGGTCTCGACCAGCCAGACTGCTAGATTGGAGATGGTTTCCCATCTCGCCACTCCCCGTGACCTTGCTGTTTTCGAGGTCATGAATGAGGAGGAGATTTTGCCGATTGGGCGCAGGCTTCGTAACTGGTAAAATTTTCTCATCCCTGTCGTAATTACTATTCTTGTGCTTGGCTAAGGCATCCTGACGATTTTTGTGCAAGCGACCATTCATGGGGCCAAACTGAAGAGGATACGTGACCAGCTTCAGTGGAGCGTGCGGTGCACAGAGGATGCCAAGGATGAAATCCTCTCGAGGGCCGATGACCTTCGGGAGTGCATAGGCCAACTGAAGGCAGACCTGACCAGGAAAAGAGAGGCCCAAGCGGAACTCTCGAAGGAGAGGGACCGACTGAGTTTCGAGAAGGGAATGTGGTAGGCAGAGGCAACAAGGTCGAAGGAAGAGTATGATGAGGCCCTGGCCGATATTGTGAAGGCCAATAACAAGGTGTACGGGAGAGCCCTCAAAGATGTTAAGGTGAAGCACCCAGAGATCGACCTTGGCAGCCTCCCCCTACGTCGGATGATGAGGGGGACGACCCCAAAGTTGTAGAGGATTTGGCGAACCACGACCAGACCATCCCCGCCTCCTAGTTAAGGAGGAGGTCCTCATCCCAAAGTAGAGTGTTAGGTCGCTTGTATTTTCTCCTTTTTCGCAGACTGACCACCGCGTCTATATTTATTTGTGTGATGAAACAAACTTGTTTGCCTTCCAATTTTCAAACTGTTGATACTTTGCATTAGACATCGGACCATCCACTCAAAATTAGAGATCCGCCTCGTAATTCCTCCCCATGGCTATCGGGCAAATCGGGTGGTTACGTGGCTCCGATTGCATCATGTTCCTTATCAAATGCGGTCTTTGTTGATCTCGCAAGTTGAGCACTGATCGCAATTAAGTGTTGGGACTTCCATAGCGGGCGAGGTGAGGCCTTATGAGGGCTCATGAGGGGCAGCCTCGGATACCACACCGATGGCGTAGGCTGAGGCTGCAAGGACTCATGAGGGTCAGCCTGGGACCCTACGCCGAGGAGTCTATTCGAGCCTCGCCAGCCACGTGACGTGGCGCGTGTTAGCTTGCATCACCCGTTGATGCATTCAATGCGCCTAGGGTGTTGTAGCATCTCCTACAATAAATGCGGGCAGTTGGGGAGCTTTCTGTGGTGTCTATAAAATTCTTGTCGATGGATGATGAGAGATTCACACATCTCTCAGACTCCTTTTCTCAACTTGCTATGTCTTGGTGTTTGGAGGGGCCTACAGCAGACGGCCCCAAGATCTGTCCGCGGATCGAGGAGGGTGGGGAAGTGGCCGGAAGGACTGGGCTAGACCCCACCGGGATCGGTGTTTTGTCGAAGGATCCATCTTTGTCCAGGATTTCGAGATCTGAAGCATTTCCCACTGGGTCCCGGGGGGTAACGACGTTACTATAATTTTTGTCCTTCGGTACTTGGTGGGGCCTTCGTAGGATCCCTCGTGTGGATGCTGCTACTTCACCGAGGCTCGGAGAGGAGAGGAATATTCCTTCTTGGGGTCAGTAGTGGTTTCCCGAATTTCGAGATCTGATGTCCCTAGCCGGGACTGAGGGCGAGAGTTCTCTTCCTCAGAGAGAATTATTCCCACATGAGGGAGTCGACGCAGGGCCGGGCACGCGCGATGTCTTCCTTTTTTGCGGGTGAGTCAATCCTCTATATGGGATAGTCGCTCTGCCTGGCCTGGCAGACTCCCTTCATCATCATCGCTTTCCATCACGGGAAGCCACCTCTGCCCTTGGGGCATGTGTGATGCTTCTTTTGCACTTGAGGCATTGGAGATGGCGATGAACTGGGGCATAAGCCGCTCGCGAGCCGATGCTGAAGTGCGAGATGACTTATAGGGCACGCGATGAGCGACCCTTGCCGGTGCTGAAGTGCAAGATGAGTTGAAATAGGGCGTAAGCGGTAGTTTTAGTTGGTTCTGTTGTAATTGCTAAAATGCGGACTGGCCACCACCCCCTTTGTAACTTTTTTTAATGAAAGACATTTTTTTGTCTCGTTTCTTTGTTTGTCTGTGCGGTCTGCACATTATTTCTGCCACGTAAAGGTACCCTTCGGATCCACACCCTTAGGGTGAACCTCCGAGGATTTTTGGCGTTGGAGCCTTCGACATCGGATGCCAACCCCGAAGGGGTTATCGAAGGATATCCTTCAAGAATATTTGGCGTTGAAGCCATCGGCATCGGGTGCCGACCCCCGGTGGGGTTATTCATCAAGGATTGAGCCCGGGCCTTGGGTGTTGATAGTAAGCGACTGGATAACTTGAATTTTGAATGAAAATTCAAGTTTATTCATTGACAGCTAAAGGCAAGTACATGGATCGTCTTTTGAGGGCCTATTTACAGGTGCGGAACCTTAGGGGGCTTCGTGGAATTTCACCAAATGCTTAGTATTTCAGGTCCTCACGACTAGTCTGCTCCCTAGGTCTTTAGGTCGGTACGCAACTAGGCATACCACTTTGGAGACCCTGTGTGGGTCTTCCCATTAGGAGCTCTTTGTAACACCCCGAATTCCAATTACATGTAATTCGTGGTACAACAGGATCTTTTACTTCAATTTGTATAATTTTACAAGGAAATTAAAACTTTTCTTTTATTACACAATAATATTTATTACAGAGTTACACAGCGGAATAAAATACAACAAGAAATAAAACTAATATCAGCAACTAAAATATAATCTTTATCATCAACCGTCTTTAAGTCCTTGCCAAACCAATCAAGCCCTGCACTGAAAACCTTTGGGCACGTCAGTTGCTTACAACCGACGCAATATTATAAACAGCGATCCTCTCTATGCTGCATTATAACGAAATCTCTTACTTTAACAATCACAAACTTGAATGCATATAAAAGTGTAAAGAGTAACTATTCTAAACATGTCAGTGTATGCATTGACTTAATGCCTAATGCAGATGTTTACGCTAGGATGACACTAATGCATACTTGTTCGGATGCTATGTATCCCATACTACATAGGTCTGAGGGCAAGCACCTACGTACTCTACATTAAAGGTTTTAATCCTTCGCCATGATAACTACTCAGTATTAAAACAAAGTTTAGACATTCCACGAGTACGGATTCCAGTCCCGGAGATCCACCGCCCGACTATACATAATCCTCGTCGTGCGAACATCCCGCAAGTGTCCCTCTAGCCCCGGTATACGCATATACAATGGAGTACGGCCGACTATCCGCCCGACTAATCATGATCCCGAAATCCACTGCCCGATCAATCATAATCCCGAATTTAGTTAAGGCTCGCCTCCATCGCAAGCAACCACGGTCCCAGGATCCACCGTCCGACTGGGTCTATAGTCCCGGAATCCACCGCCCGACTATATAGAGGCCCTCCAATCACGTTTGCCCAAGTTAATTACATCTTCACTTTGTGCCATTTGAATCTGAATAAATTATACTACCTAGAGCTAGTTTACCCTCTTACCGGTCGTACACAAAAATACCGAGAACGACAGTCCATATTTTCCACTTCTCAAAAATAAATTATTCATTTTCATTACTTTTGTCGGTACCTGGGTATCACTAGGCCTCTAGATTCAACATCTTTTCATGTTCAACAACTTGGGGTACTCATACCCTTATAACTCATGTTCTTAATTCATGTATTCGTATTTTATTCAAATTCTTTCATTCATTCTTATTTATTCATCAATAATTACAATATCAAACTATTCATTTTCACAATACACTCTTCATATTCATCATAACCTCATCAGTACAGGTTAATAAAGACTCAAACATAATCTCTTAAAAATTCATCATTGAAAATTCATCTTATCATTTTCCTTTGATTCATTTTGAATCAATCTTAACATCTTTAATCATATATGTGTGTGTGTTTGTGTGTGTGTGTGTGTGTCACACACACACACACACACACACACACACACACACATATATATACTAGGTATGCCCGTGGGCAAGTGCCTACGGCATGTATTCGGAACTGCATATAAATTTATTTGGAGTTTTTTGGTTGTGTGAACTGCATATAAATTTATACATTATACATGCTAATATCAAAAGTCATTCACTATACCTCTTTAACAAATATTCGTTAAATTGTTTCAGTTTTTTAGTTATTTCATCTTTATTGCCCTTAAAATTTTCAATATTGACTTATCCAATTCTCTAAAGACCTAGCTATTTTTCAAAAAATGTGAGCACATCCATTAAAAATATGGACCATGCCAGGAAAAAAAAATTGAGTATAAACAAATACAACTACCTTTCTAATACAATCATCTTCTATATACAGCCCTCCTTGGAAATTTTATTGTTTCCTAATTATTTTCTAATACAATCACCTTTAAATTATCGTGAAGAATGATTAATATGCATATTTCAGGCACATTATCGCGAAGAATGATTAATTAATTAAGTTGTTTAGTAAAAATTTTGACAGTCTCCTCTAAAATTTTACTGGTAGTTAATATTAATCCTCTCCTAAAATTTTCATATTAGCCAAGATACAAAATAAAAACCTAAATTTACTTTGAAAACATAATAGATTTTTAGAAATTATAGTAAAAATTTCGACAGAATCTCCCCTTAAATATTAGCCTTTTTAGAGCAATTCCTTACGGAATTCTACTCACAATTAAAAAATTAACACACATGCAGTCAATATGAATCCTCCCCAGGAAAATCCAAGCAACATCACACAGGCATCATACATATAGGGCTCTGGGGGGAAAAATCTTCATTTGACTAAAGATATAAAATAAAAACCAAGATATCGTTTGAAAACATAATAAATTTTAGGAAATTTAGTAAAAATTTCGACAGAACCCCCCCTTAAAATATTAGCCCTTTTACAGCAATTCCTTATGGAATTCTGCTAACAAGTAGAAATATAACATCACAGGCAATAAATATCAATCCTCCCCAGGCCAAACTACATCACACAGGCATCATATATATAAGGCTCTAGGGGGAAAATTCATAATATAATGCAAGATGCAAAATAAAAACCAAAATTTCGTTTGAAAACGTAATCGATTTTTAGAAAAACATTTGAAAAACCTTTAAAAAACCAAACACAGAACCCAATACTCTACAACTTTGCGGGTACGGGTATTAACATAACTCTATTATATCATCATTATATACAAATACTTAGATAATCTCCCAAAATGCTAAATATTACAACTATTATATCCTTCACCAAAATATACACCAACCAACCGAATGACCAAAAAAAATTTACAGTGTTGTAGAAAAACACAATGTTTCAAGTCTTCAAAAATGGGACCAAACAGTGTACCTAAAAAAACAGGAAGAGTTTTGTAACAAATAGTAAGAGTTTGAAAAAATCAATCAAAACAATGAGAGTTTTAAAACTAACTAACAACAAAAAACAAACAATAACTAACAGCAAACAGCAAACAAAACCTTTACATGAAATAATGCAAAATGAGTTAACTTTTTGGAACCTTCTTCGAAAAAAGGTAAAAAAACACATTTGGTCAGCTCTATTAAGGGTATCTTCACTTTTTTTCTTTTTGTTCTCTTTCCCTTTTTTCAATATTGAGAGGTAAGATGTTTGAACTAAAGCACTGGTGTCTTGTGAGTGGAAAGATCTTTGTTCGTCTTGAAGATGAAATAATTAACTTGTTGCTAGTTACTATCTTAAGTATATGTGTGTGTGTGTGTGTGTGTGTGTGTGTGTTCTTGAGTTCACATCTCATCTATGCATGAATACGATCTCTATTTTTCCAAAATACAACTTAAAACAGTGAGAAAATATTCTCAATCACTTCGTCTAAGTATCATTTTCAAAATAGTAAATTCAAAGTTAGAAGACTGCATTTCATGCTATTTGTAAAAATCATAGAAAATCATATACTTCACGAAACTTTCCGTTATTTATATCAAAATAAAGGTGTACATGTAGCGACCCGAATTTCTAATATGATATCTTAGAAAATACGTGGCACAATTCCCAGCATCCACTTCAATGTAATATTAAACACAATTTAACACCAATAAAATTTTTCCAACTTTCATTACAATAATCAATTACATAGCACAGCGAAATACAATACATCTCAAATCATAATTCTCTTTTCTTTACAACACTTTCTTTACAATTACATAAGTCATTACATCACTTGAACTCAAGCATCCAAATCCGAGCTATAAGAAATCACCTGTAAAATATGAGGCTAGAGATAACCCTAACCCCCCAAAACTAAAGGGGTCAGCCATAAAGGTGTGAGTGACATAAAAACAAACAGCATAAGTAAAACATGGATTCATAAACAACATGTGATAAATAATAATACATAAAATATGACATAGCAAGGAAACATGTAAACATCAAGTGAAACTAAACTAAGTGTCAAGTGTAGAAAAACAGGAAAACACATGCGTAAAACCATGTCAAGAAAACACAAGTCTATATGCGGACTCTCCAATGCGTACTTGTTGAAGTCTATGCATCCCACTCTACATAGGTCCGGTGCAAGCCCTTAACGTCTCCACATTGTAGGGTTAAATCCCCGATATGCAACTAATCCTAACACGATGACTACTACGAGATAAAGATAAACTGTGAGTATTAGCCCATGCACCGATAATTCCGGAGGTCAAACTCTATCCACAGATAATTCCGGAGACTATTTCACTCACACCTGGGAATCTTCGAGAATACCCCACACCGCAAGCAATGACACCTTATCACACGAATACCACATGTGCGTCGCCTCGACTTTGATAATTCCGGAGATCAATCCCACACCACAGGTAATTCCGGAGACTATTTCACTCACACCTGGATAATTCCGGGGATTATCTCACACCGCAAGCCATACTGAGGTCCATAACCCATCTTCTCGTTCATCATATCACCACTAGTGCCTGTCCTTATCATTTAGGTTATTTAATTACTTAACGAATCTCCTAGAGTTTGTGTACCCCACCGGACTTAACTCAACAACTGATCAACTAAAATGCCTCAACAGGCCCAAACATAAATAACTCAACTGCCGATATACTAGGGTCATACACACCCTCTAGAGACTCAAACTCAAATATCCAAACCAGCCTTCCAACATAAATTGCTCAACTTAACATCTTGAAACATATGTGCAATAGAAGATAAAGTATAGAATAATACGTTATAGATCAAAACATTTAAAGAATAGATCATTTGAAAGATCATTCAAAATTATAAGAATACATCAGTATCAGTCGACTAATAACAAGAGTAAGTCGACTGTCCAGAAAGAGAATTTCATGGTCTTAAGAAAAATAAACTAAGTCTTATAAGTCGACTTGTAAAAGTCATAGATCGACTGTCCAGAGAGAAAATCCAATAATCTTTAAGAAATTATTCTAAGTATAGCAGTCGACTGAAAAGGAAATACGCCGATTGTCCAGAAGGAAATTTCGAGAAAACTAAAGAACATAGCAGCCGGGTCGTATCAGTTGACTGAGAATTCACGACAGTCGACTGTCGGCCTTCAGTCTGCAGTATTTTGGTTGTGCACAATTCAACCGATACATAGTTTTACTTTATAAAAATGATTTCGATGAAAACTTATTTCTTATATAACCAAATACAACTGGTAGGACATATAATAGTCCATAAAACTAAATCAAATTGCTTGAATTCATGAAAATAGAGATTTTGTTGATTCTTTCAATTAATACATGGATTGTGCATATAATAAAAATTAGAGTTTCGTACAAAATTCATTGTTCACTGAAATAGTTCGTATTCAGATCCAAACCATACAAATATCAAAATCTCAAAGAATCCCCAATTTGGGTATATCTCCTCAACTCAACTAATTTCTCAAATTTCAATTTTTCATGACATGATCTCTTGATTCATAACTCTTTCTCAAAAACTGAATTTCTACCACAACTCATAACCATAATCAAATTTGTAATCACATACCACTAGGGTTTCTCAAGATCAAATCGTTCATCCATCCAATCCATTATTTTCATAGTCATACTCAAACCCTAATCATGCTTTCTAGCAATAAAGTTCAATTTCCAAGATCCATTAAACATTCATAGATCAAACAACCAATTTTACCACTCACATAATAAACAATCAACCAATCAATTACTCACATACAACATACACAAAATAAAAGAAAAAAAAACAAACATGTCACCCACATACAACATTCAAAGAACAAACAAAACAATTATATCACTCACATTAAATGAAGAAATCCCTTGATAAGAAGCCTTTCCTTCGCAAGATCCAAAATCTTCTCCCAAATCCTCCAAAAATAAGAAAACTAAATGTTTTGCAGCGAAAGACGGCTACGTTTCTTTTTAAATATCCGGAAAAGAAGTTTTAGGGTTTCTAGACACTTTTGCAAAATAACCCCTTGAAAATACAACTTTACATAAATAGATCCCTATATTTGGAAACTCGATAAGATCATTTAAATTGAGATTTAAAAGCAAAATAGACTCCTTAAATCCAACCGGCACTGTTGAAAAGTCCATAAAATAGTTTTGCACTTTCACCCCTCAAAATGACAATTTTGCAAAAAGATCCTTCTTTTTCATAAAATTTGCAAATAGATCCAATAAATGTCAGAAAAATCTGGAAAAATTACAAATAAATCCCAAATAATAAATAATGATTTTCCATGAAGAAATTTTAGCTTTTGAACTTCTCAAGAAAATATTTGCACGTGTTTCGCACGTGTAAAAAGATAAATTTCTAAGAAAATATTTATTAAATCTCCAAAAATCATTTTAATTCATTATAAACATTTAAAAATACGGGGTACTACAGTACAAGTCTACTAAAATTTCTTAGTTATAAGTTTCTCCAAAATATTGTATCTATAACACTGAATTCTTCGAAATATATAGTAGGGTCGAAATACTAAAATACTGCTACTGTACAGTCTTATAAAATTCATATAAAATTCAATTTTTTTTATGAAAAATTGATTTCTTGGACTTTTCAGAAAGCTTAACAAGTCTAATACAACTTCTTAGTTCTGACTTTTCTCAAATTATTTCATTTACAATGCTGAATTGATCAAAAACCGAAAGATGTGCAGATTTCCAGCAACCAGTCAACTACTAACCAGTTTTGAGTTTAGATTTTATTAAAATAGTAACCTCCAAATCTTATGAAATTTTAAAGGGATGTTTCTGACACATACAAGATGCTCCCCAAAATGTTTTAGTTCTATATTCCAACTATTTTATTAGATACGATTTCTGATATGCAAACAAAATTCAAAACAGTAACTTTTCTTGGCATGAATTAGTAACTTCATGTACAAATCTATATTCATATCATTTAATCTAATCATGATGTAATACCATGCAATCAAACAACATCAATCAACTTATTTTCATGACAATCTTTCAATTAGCATGCATTTCATTTAAATATCATCATCACAAATTAACCACTACTCATATGTATAAATAATTTTAAATATCAAATTTTTTACACATGCATGATACTAAAATTTTAGAAAGTTCAAGAAGACACCCGCCTTATTTGAAGAAAGAAAATGAACTCCTAGTAGATGGCTCCTAGCACCAAGAATGTGACTCCCTTCTCCTCCTAGCAAGCTTTCCTTCCTCCAAGCAAGAACTCAAATAACTCTCTTTTTCTTTTCTTATATTTTCTTTCTTTTCCTCTCTTTCTTTTATTATCTTCTTATCTTTTGTTTCTTTTCTTTTGATTCTTGGTGCATTTGTTTATGAATTAGGAGGAGCTATTAATAGGGCTAAATGGGTGCATAAAGAGACACCCACTACCCAAAATAAATATCCATTATCAAGAGTAAATACCCACTCACCATTTACTACACAAACCCCCAACTCTTCTCCTTCTTATGCATGGCAAAAACCCTTTGAATTTTCCACATATGCACACTTCTCATTTAGTTAGTTGTTATTTATTTGATTGTACATGTTGTTACATGACAAGTATAGAATAAAAAATATTTATTAAAAATGTAGATTAACTAATGGGTTGTTCTTTTAAATAATTTTTCTAATGGGTTTTAAGATGATCTTTATGCCTTTGGGATTTTATTAAAAATAAATAAACAAAATTAGAAGAAAAAGTGTGAATGACATCTTAGAAAATTTTAGAAATAAAATGCACATAAAATTTTATGTACTATGCACATGCCAAATATTAAAAATTAATTTGAGATAACAAAAAGTAGTCAAAAATACAAAACATGTATATTTAATAATATTACGGATATTTCACATAACGGAATATATACGTAATCGACACGTGTGTTGAAAGCACGTGCAATGTACGTAAAACACAAAGATTAAAATCAATATTTTGAGTTGGCTAAAAATAGGATTGAAATGAGTTTTGAGAAAACAAAAAATATATAAATAATCAGAATAGAAAATATGTTTGACATTTATATAAAAATACGTTACGAATATTACCCGTAACGGTACAAAACACACGTGCGTAATACACGAGAAAAAATTGTCATTACTTAATTTTGCAGGGTGTTACACTCTTGACATGATAAAGGAACCTCATGGTCGTCCACCTGCTCGGTAACTATTAAATTTCGGACCGACAGAAGCCCAACTGCTTCAAGAAGGAGGACAGTGCCCCCCACAGTGGCGGTATAGCAGTTCCGGGCCGCCTCCTAGTTTTTTTTTACTACCCCGACCCCAGACTTGGAGGTTGCGGTAGGCCGAGGGTACCGCTTGGAGGGAGGCGAGGCATGGCCAACCCAGAATAACATTATAGGCGGCTTTAACACCGACCACCATGAATTCCATTACCTCTGTTCGGGAGGTCATAACCCTTTCGACGGTGAAGTCTAAGGTAACGACCCCCTCAATCTGGACTGGGGTGCCAGAGAAGCCATGGAGGGTGTATCCTGCTGGCTTTAGCCTATCCCATGAGAGTTTCAAGACTTCGAAGGCCGCTAGGAACATGATATTCACCGAAGTTCCATTGTCAATGAGGTTGCGGCGCACCTTATTGTTGGCAAATGCAAGGCTTATGACCAAAGCATCGCAATGTGGGACCCGAACGCCTTCAAGGTCCTCATTTGAGAAGGAGACATCCAATCCGAGACCTCAATGAGAAGGACAATGTGAATGGAGTTTATCACTCGGATGAAGGCCTTGCGAGAGGAGCTAGACTCTCCCCCCCATGGGCCCGACATGGACGCAGTGGAGGATGGCCCGGTTATCGGTGTCCTGAGGTTCGAGCTCTGGTTCCGGATGTCTGTTCACCCCGCGAGGGGGCATAAAGGCTCTGGGGCTACTTCAAGTGAATTTGGCAAGGTACCCTCTCCAAATGAGGGCCTCAATTTCGTCCTTTAGAGCTTGGTAATTATCGGTGTCATGGCCATGGTCCCGATGGAAACGGTAATAGTGCCTTATGTTCCTCTTCCTGCTGGGATTATTGGACCGAGGGAGGTGCTGGAGTATGTCATTGCCCTTGATTTCTATCAGGATGGCAGACACGCTCGCGTTAAGTGGAGTAAACTTGTCGAACCGCATAGGTGGGGAGAAACACCGCCTCGCAGAGGTGTCCTTCTGGGTCTTCTTGGTGAGTTCAGAGCTGTCTGTCTTTCTCTTCCCTTTGGTAGGGGATTACTTTCGAGCCTCGGGATGGAGGGCTTCCTTGGCCTGAATATACTTTTTGCTTGTGTGGAGAAGGTCGGGAAAGTCGGTCAAGGGCTTCTTGGCCAGGGAGGCCTTAAGCGAGTCATGGCAGACATTGTGCCGGAAAGCTACCACTGCTACCCAGAATTGAGGGAGGATATCGACCGAGCGTCGTCTGTGAACCTCTGGACAAAGTTTCAGATGGATTCCCCATCCTTCTGTCTAACGTCCAGCAGAGAGGCGCTCGTTTTCTCAGTCTTTTAGCTGGTTACGAAGTGAGTGAGGAAGCTTTCCTCGAGCTGGTAAAAGGAGTGGATCGAACCAGGGGCCAGTTTGGTGAACCATTCTCATGCGGGGCCTCTCAAGTTGGCCAGGAACACACAACAGAGAAGGGGATTCGAGGCGCTATGAATCATCATGAGAGTTTTGAAGTCCTCGATGTGATCAGCAGGATCCATTTCTCTATTGTAGGTCTCAAACGCTAGAGGCTTGAAGCTCATTGGGATGGGCACATCAAGAATATGGGAGGTGAATGATGACTTGTTTGGCTGGTATATCTGTTCAGACTACCTCCTGCCCTTGGTGATCCGAGCAGTACGGCCCTCCATTTCCTGAAGTCGCTTGAAGATGTGTTCGTCCCGTCCTTCGGATCGGGTTGACCCGTGGGATTCGTCGTTCCCATGCTCGGCCGCTCATGTTCAATTGGCTGGTTGCTCGAGTAAGCCCTGCTTCGAATGGATCAGAGGACTTCGTCTCGAAATTCGTGGAACTCTGTTCTGGTTACGTGACCCTCATCCCCTCGGCCGTTGGAAGGTCGGTGGTCCCTCGGGGAGCGACTATGTTCCCTGTCTCGGCCATGGGAGGAGTGGCGAGTCTGGCTAAGATTGCGATCCAAGGGATCCCCATGTTCTGGGATCGATTGAGGCAGTTTCGGGGGTCCTCCTCGTTCTGTCAACTGATGATTATGCTTCTCATGTTAGAGATCATTGGCCGGGCAACCTCTCGTGCCACCGAGGGGGAAGCGCTTAGGACGGACTTCTGTAATCCTTGGTCCCATCGCTGTCGGGACCCTTGAGTCACTGCTCGACTTCATGTCGGGCATGGAGGAAGTGGGGGGTCAGACGAATGACCCCCCGAGTAGAGTCTTCTTGGCCCTAGGAGCCATAGGGGTCATTTATCACGAAGTAGAATTTAGAAAAGAAGCTCGGATCTAGGTTTCCACAAACAGCGCCAATCTGATGTTGCTTGTTTTTTGGTGTCGGAGCAACAAATAATATGAGTTCTTTTATGGAAGAGGAAACTTAGATCCTAGCCTCCGATCTGACTCTACTGTTAGACTGATGTGGAGGATGTGGTGGATCTGGATGGCTCGGCGGGCGTCAGATACCTACAAAAAAGTCTGAGACACCGGGAGGACTCCCGACAATAGATCCTCTGACGCTCAAGTCAATAACCAGAGTATCAAAGAAAGATTAAATGGTGGAAATTGTGATTACCTGATTATTGTAGAGGTAGTGTTATATTTATAGGTGTAAGAGCCTTATTAGAGAATGTTTCCGGGTCCCCTGATTGGGAGGTGCAACCCGGCCCACACTAGGTTGGACCTGGGTAATCGGCCCAGAAGAGGAAGTGGGATGACTTTGAGATTCGTACCAGGATGCAGATCATTCGCTAATTTTACCTTCATCAAAAACAAGAAAGAGGAGCAGAAACTCTTGAATACACTTGCAATTGGAAGATGAACAGTGCGGTAATACTCCAGTCTTCCCTCCCTACCCCTGATCTCCACCGCCCTCCCTCCCACCTCTATGCCCTGTGGTGTTCTTCTTCTTCCTCCTCTTCATTCTCACCGATGGTTTTATCTGAGCTTGATATGAGTGGCTGTGGGCCCAACGAGTGGGTCCGACAGCCACTACTGCAGACTAATTCCGTGAACCACGAACCCCCACTTCCCCCACCACCCCTACCACCCCCACATGACGTCAACCACCCACCACCACCTTCACCTGCTCAAACCTCTCTGCCTCCACCCCCCACTGTGACCTCCCCTACCAATGACCAAAATCACCATTCGGTCCACACCTCTGTGTTGAACAACCCCCCCTGATTAAAACAAATGGAGGCTCAGACGGTATCGATCCCCCATGCGTGCACACTGTAGTGCGCATCAACAGCGGTTTGGGCGAGAGCTTAGTCATCATCGCCCTGCGCCGCCACCCTACAGAGAATGGGCCTATAGAGGGGTCCCTACTACAGGCTCTTTCGAGCGTAACAGAGACCACCACGGAGGTCATCGTCACTTCAACGGGGAAAGGGGGGATCGGATGCATCACAGAAACTTTGAGCGACATCAGAGACTACCTATTTTTCAACAAAAACAACATTCCCCCATCAACACCCCTCACACAGAGATCATCCACCAACTCCACCACAAACACGACTTCCACCTTCAACCACAATCCACAAATCCCAACAAGCTCCCTACGCTATCCTCCTCCCCCAAAATGGGAGACTAAAACCCATTCTAACCAGAGTCACCTACCACCTCCCCAATCGCACCACCCCCACTCTCCGGTTCCCAACCATCCCCAGTCATCGCCACAGGTAGAGGGGGGGTGCAACCTCCACAAGTACCCATCGTTGAACGGGCCCAAGAGGTGGGTCCACAAAATGAGGATAGAAGGGAGAAAGCACCTGGGCAGACGGGGGAGAGGATCGAGGAGGAGCCATGGGTTGAAGTCCACAGAAAAGAAAAAAAAACAAAGCAATCAGTAACTCTGCCCAACCACATATAGAATTCAGAAAGAGGCAAAGGAAAGGAAAATGCAGACCTGCATAATGTTTCAACTGCGATGACCTGGGACACTATCGGCAAGACAACACGAAGGAGGTGCAGTATCTGAAATGTATGAAATGGGGGCATATGTCCTATGTGTGCACAAATGTTACCTCGTCCAGCAATGACAAAGATCGTCCAGTAACAAGAGGGAGGTCACCAGATAAATCCACCCTCATCCGCTTGGCCAATAGCTTGGAGACAATCAGACTAGAAGAGTAGTGGTTGTGCCGATGGTGTGCCATTACCAAAATACGAGTAGGGTGCCCATTGGAGAACCACCTGATCCAAGCACAGAAAGCCAAGTGGCCGATGGCCGCACATAGAGACTGGGTAGCAAAAAAGTTGTGCCACCTCCAATTCTTGGTGTCTTTCCCTTCGCCGGAGAAGATGACGGAGGTGACAGCTATAGGAGTTTTGGATTTTGGCCATTTCAGAGCGGAGTTCTTCCCTTGGTCTCCAAGCTTCGGAGCAGAGTTACTGCAAGGGGAGCATTTTTGGATTTGGATCCATAACGTGTCTCTACATTTCTGGAAGAAAGAGGCATTGCAAGAGATCATCTCCGAGTTTGGGACTATAGAAGACATTGACAGCAAGACGGTGTGGCGATCGGAGATCGTCTCTGCTAGAGTCTTAATTCGAAGCCCAAACATCACCCTCATGCCTCGCTTTGCAAAGGTTTTCTCTTTCGAGGAGTCGTACCTTGTAAGATTCGTCCTTGACAAGCAAGCGGAGCCAGTGCTGAAGGAACTTCAGACTCTATCACCCCCCCTCCGCACTCATAGATGGGCGCTCCTACCGGCATGTGGTGATGCCGGAGTGGGACTTCACTTTGGATGGGGCCCACAAAGTGGAGAAAGCACACCGTGAACTCATCAAAGATGCAAGGAGGAATGAGGCGGGCCAAGCCCAGCCGCTCATCGGCGACAAAGGGAGAAACTCAACCGAAGAACCCAACGGTCAAAAGGACATGCACATGGGGGATCGGCCACCAGAGACACAAATGGCAAATGGTACAGACCCAGCTCCAACCCCTACAAACTTAGGCATGCAGAGAGCTCAAATTGGCAGTCAAACCCTACAAGATAGGGATGAGATGCCTAGAGAGGAGGAGCAGGGATAGGCAGAGAGCACAAGTGCCGTTAATAAAAAGATCCCCCTCCCCCTTTTTGTTCCGAGACAGTGGAAAAAGGAAACCTATTTTGGGGAAGAAAACGAACGGGGGTAACAAGGAGTAGGCTTTTATACATGGAAATGGGATGTTAGGGAAAAAGCTACAAGCTTGGGGACAAGAGCCTCTGAGGGAAGAAGCCATTTTGGGGAAGAAGACAAGCACCCTTATCGCTTTGGAAGAGTAAACGGTAGGAAGCAAGATTTGGGAAGAGGGCAAAATGGGAGGGGTGCATATTAGGGAAGAAGATGAAAGGAACGCTTCGTTTCCCATGCCCTCGTTTGTATCGCCAACCAACGAGAAGGGGCCACGTGGCCCACTAACGGAGGCTGAAGCCACAGAAGACGATGAGGGGGTTCTGCTGAGTCGCGAGGGAGAGGAGAGGTTAAACGTGGGCGCTAATGAGTCCATACAGGGGGGTTTAAATGAGTGCGTTAATGGGCCCAAAGAGGTGCCCAAGGCGCATTATATTGTATCTGGGCCAAAAGAGGGGCCCATTGAAGCGGAGCTGCACAAAGAGCAACAGATTTTGAAAAACAATCTGAGTAAAGTGGCTTCTTATAATATTGCTTCAGTGGCTTTGGTGGGCGGGAGCCACATCGAGGAGGATACTATGAGGATAGGCTTAATCTCGAAGATGATTATGTGTACTCTGATGGAGATTCGTTGGATTCTGAGGGGATGGGAGAGGAGTCCCCGGGCATTTCTCCTGAGTTTGTTCCTTCCACCCTCCCTACTACGCAGACGTATGCACCTGGATCTAGTCAGGGCGGTACAGGCTTTAGAGTTCAAAAAGTAGCTAAGAAGGCTATGGAGGAGTCCTTAGACGACTATTTGGAGATTGCTGCAGCCGCAAAATCTGTTAAGACTAGCAACGGAGGTATGCGCTCCTTCCTAGCATCTATTTTTAATTTCATGTCTGATAATGAGATTTTTAGTCTAACCAAAACCTGTGGTCATGAGGTAGGCGATACCGATCGGAATGCATTTCTCCTTAACAAGATTAGGGGGTGGGAGAGCGATAGGGTTAGCCTTATTTCGAACTCGATGTCCAAATCGAGTAGTAACGATCCCTTTTCCATCCGTAGTTAATGGAGGCTCTCTTCTGGAACGTTAGAGGCCTCGGCATGCGAGGCAAGCGGGAAATGGTTAAGGAGGTCATCGCCAAATCTAAAGCCAACATTGTTGGTCTTAAAAAGACCAAACTTTCTCATATGTCTAGACATAGTAGGTTGGGGGGAAATCGAATCTCTGAATGGAGGATATCCCCATCTGTTAGAGCATCTGGGGGTATCGCTCTTGGTTTTAACCCCAACACTTTTTGTTGTTTAGACGAGCTCTACGGGCAATTTTCATTGTCGGTCTTGCTCCGACGGAAAGCCGACTTATGGACTCAATCAATTACTGTGGTCTATGGTCCACACACCTCTGCTGCTAGGATGGCTTTCTGGACGGAACTTAGAGCGATTCAAGCGCACGGGCCACACCCCTGGGTGGTGGTGGGCGACTTCAACATCACGAGATTCGCCTCAGAACACAGGGGCAGAGGATCCAGTGACTCTGATAGGGAAGCGTTTAATGAGGTTATCACGGATCTGGAACTACTAGACATTCCCATCTCAGATAGACTCTTCACTTGGTCAAACATGCAATCATCGCCAATTCTAGATAAGCTAGATAGGATATTGGTCTCCACTGACTGGGAGACCAAATTTCCGTTTTCTTCGGCTAAATCACTCCCTAAACCCACCTCGGATCATGTTCCTATTTTCTTATCTTCCGGGGAATATCAACCAAGAAAATCACCAAAGTTTAGAATCGAGAAAGCATGGTTAGAAATGCAAGGCTTCCACCACATGGTCTACGTGAATTGGTCTCGCCCCATTACGGGGATTGAAGCGACCGCAATATGGTGTGAAAAAATTAGAAGACTTAGGAGCAAGTTTCGAAAATGAAACAGGACCAGATTTGCACTGATTTAGAAGACAAAAGACTCCCTGCTTGAAAGTATTGAGGTCCTTGAGAAGATTGAAGAAACTAGAGATCTGCTACAGGAAGAGCGAAATAGGTTGCTCCAAGCCAGACAGGAAATTGACCAACTCTATAGACTTCAGGAAATCAAATGGCAACAGTGGTTCAGAATTTCGTGGCTCAAAGAGCGAGACGTGAATACAGCATTCTTCCACCGAGTAGCCAGTGTCCGGCATAGATCTAATCTCATTCACTCGATCCAATCAGAATCTGGAATGATCCAAGGTGACAAGAATATCAGAATGGCATTCCAGTCCCATTTCAAACTTCTCTTTGGGCACAAAGTGGACCTGAGGGTCCCTCTCCACCATGAGTTCTGGCAGGACTTGGTGGGAAACTTCGACCTTATGATGCAATTTCTAGAAGCACCCTTCAATGAAAAAGAGGTCTGGGAGGCTGTCCAACAACTTGGGAAAGACAAAGCCCCACGTCAAGATGATTTTCCGATGATCTTCTATCAGACATTCTGGGAGAAAATCAAAGACAATTTGCTGAAGGTGTTCGCTGACTTCTACGACCATAAGCTCAAACTGGGGATATTTAATTCTGCAGAGGTTGTGCTGATTCCTAAGAAAGAAGACTCCTGTCGTGTGGAAGACTTCCGCTCTATTAGTCTCCTTAACTGCTCGGCCAAGATCATTACCAAGACTCTCGCTAATAGACTGGAAAAGGTGATGGATAGTCTCATTAGTCACGATCAGACGGGACTCATTAAAGGGCGATGTATTCAGGACAATATAGCTATGGTTAAAGAAACTATCCACCAATGCCACACATCGAATACTAAGAGCTACCTCCTGAAGCTGGATTTCGAAAAACTTTTCCCTGGCGCAGCTGGGCCATCCTGGACTAAACTTATGATTCGGTTGAATGGGACTGCCTCCAGGAAGTGTTGGCTGGAAGAGGTTTTAGGGACAGATGGATCAGATGGATCCACACTTGTCTTACCACTAGCAGAACTACATTTTTGGTAAATGGGGTGTCAGACCACCCATTTTCGTGCAAAAGGGGCCTCAGACAAGGAGATCCGCTCTCACCCCTTGTCTTCACCATTGTGGCTGACGTTCTTCGGTCCATGATGGCTAAATGCAGTAGAGCGGCTTGGATTGTACCGGTGGCCAAGGGAGTCAATCGCCAAGGTTGCTCAATCCTCCAATATGAAGATGATACCCTTCTATTCGGTAATGGCAACATCGGGGAAACAACCATCTTCAAAGGAATATTATATAGTTTTGAAGCTTGGTCTGGCCTCAGGGTTAACTTCCACAAAAGTGCTCTCATTCCCATTGTCCCGACAACAAAGGAAGCACTAGAACACGCCACAATTATCAAATGCTCTACAGAGTGTTTCCCCATTCAGTACCTAGGATTGCCACTAAGGCCCGGGAAACTCAAAAAGGCTAATTGGCTACCCATTATTGATCAGGTAGAGAACTGTTTAGCAGGATGGAAAGGTAAAGCCCTATCACTGGGAAGGAGAGTCACGCTCATTAATGCAGTCCTCTGAAATCTCCCAACCTATTATTTGTCTTTCTTCGAAATGTCGCGATGGGTTATTCAAAAAATTGACCGGACCCGAAAACAGTTTTTATAGAAAGGGGCAGACCCGGATCGAGGCGGCTATCACCTTATCAGATAGGAGAAGGCATGCATGAAAAATATACATGGAGGACTAGGTATTATTGATCTTCGAGATATGAATCTTGCGTTATTGGATAAATGGTGGTGAAAAGTTTTCCACCCTAATGGAGAAGGGTGGCAAGACTTTGTTCAAGGATATCTGCATGGGAATGGTACAAGAAATTTAGGCTTCAGGGTTGGTCCACGTGTCTCCTGGTTCAGGAAAGGCATCGCTAAGGCCTATGAACCCTTCATTAACTGTGTGACATCAGTTACCGGTAATGCCAAACTCACCAGATTTTGGGGGGACAAGTGGTGTGGTGATCACACACTTAGAGCCCTGTTTCCCGATCTATATGATCATACGTCACAACCACACTGTATGGTGGCCGCAGCCTGGAAAAGAGGCACTTGGAAACCACCCTTTAAACAATCGCTCGATCTGGGCTCTTAGATTAGACTCATAGAACTTCAGACCTACATCACCAATGCTGAAATCAGTTGTACTCAGGGTCCAAATAAGAAATCCTGGGGATTGGAAAAGAACGGTACATTCACCGTTCACTCCTTGTATAACCGAATTCACTTTAGGGGATGTACCCCAAAGTGGGCATGTGTCATTTGGAGGACGAAAGACCCACTGAAAATCAAAGTTTTCTTATGGCTGGTGCTGAACGATGCGATATTGACTAGAGAAAATCTCTCTAAATGCCAACCGAATGTGGACTCTCGTTGCGGGTTGATCAATGCCACCCAAGAAACTAGAGATCACTTCCTCCTACAGTATCCTAGGAGCAAAGCGGTAGTCGTTGAGGTACTCTGCACCCTGGGGACGAACCAGTACCCTAGTGCATACGAGGACCTGTGGGTAGGTCCAAAATTTGCTAGTGAGAGAAGAACTATGAGAGAAGCGTGGTACATCGCTATCGCCGCAATGACCTGGGTTCTTTGACTAGACATGAATAATTTTTATTTTCGCAGAATCTGTAATAATATCTCTGGTATGACTCACATTATGCATTTTATTTCATTTTGGACTAATATGGCAACAGCAAGTCCCAGAAGGAGGATAGCGAGTGTGTTCCAGGTTGAAGATTTTGATGATGAGGAAGTCGAGATGGGTCCGACGATCGACTGACAACCAGCGTGACCTTACTGATGATAGATACCCACCGCCCCATGGTTTGTTGGGGGGCAATGATGTATTTTGCCTAGTCGCATGAATGTGGCGGCCATTATGATCCTATTTTGTCCCCCCCCCCATGTTTCGGGTGGAGATTTCGTAATTTTGTTATGTTTGTAGGACATTGTATTTGGCTCAGTACTCTGAGTTTGTTTTATTAACCCCTTATTAATTAAACAGGGTGGCCATACTCCACATTTTCTTCAAAAAAAAAGTCTCAAGAGAAGAAAAAAATCAGATTTATTTATTTATTTTTAACTCATTAGCTTCATAGATATATTAGATTTTAATGAGATAGAGATAAAGATGAAAAATATGTATTTTTTAAAATATATAATTTTGAGGGTTTTTTAAAAGGTGCCACATGGCGAATATTTGTGTTTTATGAGATACTAGGTTTGCCCATTGACACGTGCCTACGGCACGTCTTCGGAACGGTGCACCTGATTTGATTATATAAAATAGTTTTGGAGGTCCACCAAATTAATTGAAGTAGCAAACATATTATATGAGAAAGCAGCATATCTACCATTAAGCTCAACCATCGCCTTTTTTATCATTAGCTTGAACTTACCTGGAATGCATATAGTTTGTTAGAAACACTGCATAGAGTTTGTTTTAACTTCAGCATCACTTTTAGATGCTTATAATAGTTATGCAAGGACATTATCATATAGGTTTTATAGAGCTTACTCTAATCCCATAACCAATATGAGCATGTCTAAATACAATGGTAACGCAAGTGCATGTGTAAAGGTATCTACAATATCAATAATCTAAATATTTGTTTGTCTGAGACTCATTTTGCAATTGAAATACCTCTTATTATTATTTCAACCATAATGAAATACATGAAGTTCTCAAAACTCTAATCCAAGCTAATCATTTCTTTTATCTCCACATTGTCTCCCCATTGCACCTTTATAAAAAAAATTAATGGATAAATAACAAATTTACTTTAGCTGTCTTTCTTGAGTTGATAGTTTGCACCATTCACTGGTAAACTCCAGTCATCCCAATCCTATATATCCAAACATACACTAAAAGTTCATATATGTTATGTTATCCATGGTTTCTAATAACGAGTGAAGGGAACACTTCACGATAGTATTTTCTCTTGTAGTAAGGAAATTAATGTTGCATATTTGTCAAGTTATTTTAGTTTGCTAGTCAGCTTACCTGTCCTACTATGATTTGGAAGCAAAAATTGGGGCCATCAAATAATCCATCTCTCAATTGCGTACACCTTAAATCAAAACCAATAAAAAAACTCATCAAATAAATTACCAAATTAAAAAAAATTAAACCCAAAAATAAACAATCATACCTCTCTGAACTTAAATCTCATGCACACATAAAATTCGAGTTAACAAAAAACTGAGTAATCCCCTGCACAAAAAAATTTAAAAACTACAATGAGAATTCGGTTAATGAGATGAAATTAGAGTTGTTGCATCGCATATAGAGGCTCTCGATTCGGTGGAGGGGAGTCGCCGATACAGAGTCTTGATATTCGCTCTCAATTTGGTGGAGGAGAGTCATCGATACGAAATCAGCAGCGGATCATATATCGGCAACGACCTCTTGATTGTGGTTCGACATTCGATTTGGATTTGGATTTTCTTTGAGATTTTCAAATTCTCAAAATTTCAAATTTTCAAAATTTAAAATTTTTTAAAATTTCAAAATTTTAAATTTTTTAAATTTTTTAATATTCTAATATTTTCAAAAATTTTAATATTTCAAAATTTTCAAAAATTTTTAAAAAAATTAAAAAAAATTTAAATTTTAAAAAATTTAAAAATATATAAAAATTAAATTCTAAAATTTTTAGAATTCTTAAATATAGAAAAAAAAAATTAATTTTCTTAAAATTTTTAATAACTTTTATATATGTTTTTGATTTTTTTTGATTTTTTTTGAATTATTTTTAAACTTTTTAAATTTTTTAGTTTTTTTATTTTAAATTTATTTTAAATTTTTAAAATTTTTATTTTCTTAATTTTTTGAATAGAAGAGAGAGAGAGAGAGAGAGAATTAAATAAATAAAGGTGTTGTTTTAGGTGGGGGATTTGAATTTGAATTTGAATTTTGGGGGAAAACTTTGGGGGGGGAGAGGAATATGTTTTGTGAGGTTAGATCTGAGCCTTTGATTTTGGGGGGATTGAAGGGGAGCCACTTGATTGCTTTCTTTGTGTTATATTATATAGATAATACATTGTGGGTTTTTTTTAAATGTGTCACATAAGAAATAATAAGAGATACATACTTTGCAGAATTTTTTTAAAGTGCAACATAGCGATATTTTAAAGACAGGTATACTATATAATTATTATATCATTTCTTAATTAATTAAAGGGTGCCACATGGCGAGATACTAAGACATACATACTATGTGGGTTTTTTTAAATGTGTCACAAAAGAGCATCTACAACGGTTTCTAATTTTGCCATTTTTCTCATAATATGGCAAAATGAGAGCTGCATTGGTTTATCATTTTGCCATATTATGAGTAAGTTGTAACATTTGTTTCTCATATAAGAGAAACAATTAGGCTATTTTCAAATTGTAGAGGACGGAATATCTTGTTTCGTCTCTCTCTCTCTATATATATTTTTTAATTGATCAGACGCAACAAGTAGTGTTGTCCCAAATTTTTTTTAATTTTAATTCTTTTTAAGTATCGGACGAAATATGTTGTTTTGTCCAAAAAAAAAATATTGTCCCGTCCAAGCTAAAAAATATGAGAAACGGGACAACATGTCCCGTTTGAGAGAGAATGTCGCCTTCAAAGCCTTTAATCACTTGGTTTAATTGTATTAATCAGGTTTAAGTATTAATTTAATACACTAATCACTTGGTTTATTGATTTAAATTGGAGTTTAGTGTCAATTTAATAACTAATTAAATCACTAATGATATTATAATAACTAATAGAATTTTAGTATTAAAAATTTAAAAGATGGATCTCAATCCGATAAACGTTTTTGTTTTCTTCTCATATTTGGCAAATGACCACTGCAAAGAAACTTTCATTTGTCATTTTTCCATTTTACCAAAAAATAGCAACAACCGTTGTGGATGCTCTAACAAATTTTTAAATAGAGACACTACTTTATTATATATGTGTTTTTAATTAATTTAAAGGTGCCACATGACAAAACTCTGGGTTCTTAAAATGTGTCACATGATGAGATATTAAGAAATAAATATTTTTTGTAAGTTCTTAATAAAGTGAGTCATGTGTCGAACTCTGGGACATTGAACACCATTATAATTAAATATAATAATATTCAGGGGCGAAGCTACAATAATTTTGATAGGAGAGCCAAGAAAAGTTCCATGACTATATATAAATATACAGATGCTTTTTCATATATAAAAAATTGGGATTTCTTTGTTATTGGTTTTTTGTTTCTTTTTTTTTTGGGGGGGGGGGGGGGGGGGGGGGGGGGGGGGGGGGGGACTCCGCCACTGATAATATTATATAACATAACATAACATAACAAAAAAGCAAAGGAAATATGAGAAACAAAAAAAAAACAAATGAAGGGGTCTCCGCCACTGATAGTATTACATAACATAAAAGCAAAGGAAAGATGAGAAACAAAAATAAACTAATTTCATTTTGTAACTCAACTTTTAAATCCAAATGATATGATTAAAAAAATTTGTTCATTGCTTTTTATTGATCATACTACTTACTGGTTGAGCACAACCTAGTTGAAAAGAAAACAATGAGGGAAAAAGTCGAGTAATTTTAAAATATATTTTATTGTAGATTAGTTAAAAAGAAAAAGATAACAAATTCAAAATTTTTGATCCTCGCCGGGAGTGCGTTTTTTTTTGTTTTTTTTTTCTCCTAAATCTTTGCTCATCTACTCCTTTTTTTTTTCCTAAATATTTGCTCATCTACTCCTATTTTTTTTTTCATTTTGTAACTTGAAATTCTTAAATTCGTGTTACATATTTAAAATTGTTTGTTTGTTGTCCTTTTTAACATGCAAGTTCTTGGAGTAAATTTAACTATTCCTTTATGTCTCCCAATCGAAGGTCAAGATGGCCGCCTATTTTAAAAACTTTTGCTGAACTCTTCTTTGTTCATCTCTTCTTATTCATCAAGCTCTCTATCTATTAAGTATAACATAACTTAAAAGCAAAGGAATGTGTAGAAATAAAAGTAAATAAATTTGATTTTGTAGCTCAAAATTCTTAAATCCAAATTATATGTTTGAAAAAATTCGTTTGTCGCTTCTTATTAATTATATTACTTACTGGTTGAGCACAACATATTCAAAAAGAAAACAATGCGGAAAAAAAACTAAGGAATTTTAAAATATATTTTATTGTAGATTAGATAAAAAGAAAAAGATAACCAATTCAAAATTTTCGATCCTCATCTGGAGCGTTTTTTATTTTATTTATGTTATTTTTTTAAAATTTAATCTTTTCTCATCTACTCTTATTTGATCAAGTTAAGAAAACGAAACATATTTCGTTTTGTAACTTGAAATTCTTAAATCCGTGTTATATATTTAAAAAAATTTGTCCGTTGATGTTTTTATCAGACTAGTTTTTGGAGTAAATTTAACTACTCCTTTATGTCTCCCAATCGAATGTCCAGATGGCCGCCTATTTTAAAAAAACTTATGCTGAACTCTTCTTTGTTCATTTGTTCTTATTCATTAGGCTCGCTATCTATTAAGTATAACATAACTTAAAAGCAAAAGACTGAGTAGAAATAAAAGTAAACAAATTTCATTTTGTAACTCAAAATTATTAAATTCAAATTATATATTTTAAAAAATTTCGTTCGCCGCTTCTTATTAATTATACTACTTACTAGTTGAGCACAACATATTCAAAAGAAAACAATGAGAAAAAAAAACTGAGGAATTTAAAAATATATTTTATTTTAGATTAGATAAAAAGAAAAGGATAACCAATTCAAAATTTTCGATCCTCGCCGGGAGCATTTTTTTATTTTATTTTTGTTTTTGTTTTTAAAAATAATCTTTGCTCATCTACTCTTATTTGATCGCGTTAAGAAAACTTAACATATTTCATCTTGTAACTTGAAATTCTTAAATCCGTATTATATATTTAAAATTGTTTGTCCGTTGTCTTTTTTACCAGGCCTGTTCTTGGAGTAAATTTAACTTCTCCTTTATGTCTCCCAATCGAAGATCAAGATGGCCGCCTATTTTAAAAACTTTTGCTGAACTCTTCTTTGTTCATCTCTTCTTATTCATCAAGCCTGCTTTTAAGTATAACATAACTTAAAAGCAAAGGAATGAGTAGAAATAAGAGTAAACAAATTTCATTTTGTAACTCAAATTTCTTAAATCCAAATTATATATTTTAAAAAATTCGTTCGTCGCTTCTTATCAGGGCCAGCCCCACCCTTGAGGCGGGTGAGGCGGCCGCCTTGGCCCCCGGAGTTTTTGCAATTTTAGGGACTCCAAATTTATAATTTTGTTATAAATATAATCACTATTTTGCGCGATAAAAATATACTGTAAGTAAGGTCCCTAAAAAATAATTATTTCACTAGTCCGCCTCGGGTCTCCGAAAACTCAGGGGGACCCTGCTTCTTATTAATTATACTTCTTACTGGTAGAGTACAACATATTCAAAAAGAAAACCATGAGAACAAGAACTGAGAAATTTAAAAATATATTTTATTGTATTACAAAGAAAGAAAGAAAAAGATGACCAATTCAGAATTGAGGGTCTGACTAACAATAGAGGATTCTTGTTTTTTTTCAAATGTTTTATATATGTTTAGTGTCTTAAATTGAAGTTAAAGCATGTAAAATAATTTAATAGTAGGAGTAGGCGTCTGATCAAAACTGCTACCACCATTAATAGCCAATCAATTCATATAGAAGAAAAATTGTCAAACTTTGTTGCTCACACACTTGTTGGACAATTAGTAAAACGTAAGATTATGTCTTTTTTTTTATATATAAGATGATTTTTTTATATATATAAGATGATACCATTCATTAAAAATAAATCCTTAGACTTAACCCAATTATTTGACTAAACTTGTTTAAAGAGGGAACATCATCACAGCTACTCTATCTCGAAGCTGTAACCCAATTACTATTATAAAATAATAGTCCAATTTATTTAATAATTAAGCTTTGGTTAAATAGTTGATCACCATTAGGTAGGGTTCTCAGATTAATTCCATGTGCTTCTCAATAATCAAATTTTTATATGAGTAAACTATTACCAATTGTCGGATTATTTAAATCATGTGGAGCTTTCAATAGATACATATACTAGTAGACTTTTAAACCAAAAGACTTTTGAGTCCCATGCATTTAAATATTCACAATTAGTTTCTCTTTTTTGTCAAATTTTTTTTCCCTCTCCTTTAAATATCTCCAATTCTCTTACAATGAATATATGAATCGTCTCTACCATCACAATGAATGAATTGTCCCCACCATCACATTTAAGCTCCACTAGTATGGTTGGGATGAGGTATTTTAGGTTCCCACGTATAGATTGAAAATTATCTATATAATAAAACACAGAGAGAAAAAGTGATTTTCATTCAATAAGGTTGAAATTAATGAACAAGATCTAACCTCACAAAACATATTTTTCCGTTCAAAAATTTCTCCAAATAACTCAAATTTAAATCCTCCAAAAACAACTTATTTATTTATTTATTTATTTATTTATTTATTTCTCTCTCTCTTATTCTCTTTCTGTTAACTAAGAAATTTATATTTTCAGATTTCAGGTTTGTAAATTTTAAATTTTTTATGCATTTTTTTATTGCTCATGTTACATTGAAATAGCAAATATCTCATCAACGGTTAAATTTCATCATTTTTCATACTCGAAGTTTTAAGAAGTTGGATTTTACACTCTTATTTATAATTATTTTTCAACATATACTAATGGAAACATGAACTTTTATTTACAACTAATTATTGTTTTACTATTCAAACTTGAGCTACATAATTGTTGTTTTGCTGTTTACAAGACTTTCAAATGATGATCGTTCCTAAGACATGCTGTAGACACGTGCTCATGGACAAATCTAGCACATTCATATTTTATCAAATTCGATACGTTTTACAGAAGTCGAGAGCTAGTTCCGCTATCTCGCATAGGTGAAACAAAAGATGATATGCATATAATTTAGATTTTCTTCTAATCCATAGCATTGACATCTTCTGCTACAACAACACTTGTTGCTCTTTAGCAAATTTTTTAATCAGAAATACGAATATATTTATGAAAACATTTTATTGGAAATTTGTAAAAACAATAAATGTTACTTTTCTCCATTATTAAGGAACTTTTAATTTGTTTATAATGATAATATTTATCAAAATGTACCTCGTTATGTAGATATTAAGTGTTGCGCGTGCGTGTGTTTTTTTAAAAAAAATTTATTTTTAAATTAAAAATGGATCTTAGGTTATGATTATTGAGAAATACTATTTCAGTAGTTTTTTTCTTTAATATTAAGAAGTGCAGTGAAAAACAATTCAAGGGTGAAGATGACCTTGCTCACTATTAGGTCCGGAGCCGGATTCATAAAAAGGAAGGGCCAAAAATTTTTTTAGAAAAATTCCAAAGACTATAGTTACAATTAAATTGTTGAAAAATACACTAGCAATTAGAGCATCCACAATCACTATCGTTTGCTATATTTGTCAAATTTTTATATTTTGAGAAACGAAGGTCTACAGTTGTTTGCTATTTTGCCATATTTTTGACAAAATCGCTACAGTCCGTTCTCATATTTGAGAAACGAATTAGCGGTTCTCATATTTGAGAAACGAATTGGCGATTCTCAAATTATAGGGGATGGATCCGTCCCATTTTTTTTTAATCGCATTGGATGAAACAAGTCGTTTCGTCCCGAATTTTTTTAATATATTTTTTTATATAAAAATATCAGACGGAACATGTTGTTCTGTTTCAATTAAAAAAAGTTTAAAAAACTAAAAGAAATGGAAGGGACTGGACATGTTGTCCCGCCCGATCTCAAAATTGGACAAACGGGACGACATGTCCCATTTGAAGAAGAAACCTATCACTTTCTCCCATTAATCCACTAATTAACACTCCAATCACACTCTAATAACTATTTAGTAAGTATTTAATAAATATTTAGTATTATTTAAATCAATAATTAATTAACTAATTATTATTTAAAACTAATTACTATTTAATTAATCAAAAATATCTTTTGGGACGGAACAATATGTTCCGTCCGATTAAAAAAAAATTTCTTTCTCATAATTTGAGAAGCGAACCACCGTGACAAAAGTCACTTTTGCTATTTGTTATTTCTCATTTTGCCATATATTCTAGCTAGGGGTGCAAACGAATCGAGCTATTCGGCTCGAGCTCCGTCAAAGCTCGGTCAAAGCTCGGATCGAACCGAGCTCGAGTCGAGCTCGAGCTCAAAATTGAGCTCGTTTTCTTAACGAGCCGAGCTCGAGCTTGGATTTTTTTAGGCTAAGCCCACGAGCTATTTGGCTCGAATACGGTCAAAGTTCGGCTCGAACTGAGCTCGAGCTCAAAACTGAGCTCGTTTCCTTAACGAGCCGAGCTCGATCCTAAAGATATTCGGCTCGGCTCGGCTCGATTGCAGCCCTGATTATAGCAAACGATTGGGCATGCTTAGAGCATCCACAGTCGTTTTTTATATTTGCCAATTTCCCTTTTTTTTTTAGCAAACGAGACACTGCAGTCGTTTGCTATTTTGCCATATTTTGGAAAAGTGGTTACAGTGCATTCTCATTTTGAAACGAATTTGCTATTCTCACATTATAAGAGACGGGACAACATCTATCGTCTCATATTTTTTTGATTTTTTAATAGGAGTCGGACGAGACAACTTGTTTAGTCTGTATTTTTTTTTTAATCGGACGGTTTGATTCATCTGGGGAAAAAAAAAAAATCAAAAAACCACTCGGACGAGACATGTTGTCTCATCTCAAGCAAAATAGCTTGGGACAGGACAACATGTCCCGTCCATGAAATCTTATTAGGTCAATAACTTAGTTTAGGCAGTTAGTTATTAAGTTTAGGTTATATTTTATTATATAATTTATTTAATTAAACTATTTTAATCTCTAATCACTAATTAATTAATCTTAAAAAAAAAAATCGACGAAATAACATGCCTCGTCCGTCTCAAATTTTAGCAAAAAAATAGCAAACAACGACGGCAGACGATTTTGCTAAATGCTATTACTGTAGCTGCAATTTTGACAAATTTGAGAAAAACCATTATTAGCTATAATTTTGATAAATTTGAGAAACACCATTATGAATGCTCTTAGACTAACAATTAAATTTTAGAAAGTTTTACAACTAAATTTGGGTTTTCCGAAAATTTTGCCTGGTTGCCGGGGGCCCTCCCTACCCTCCGCCCCTGCTCACTAACTAGTCAGCATATACTCTCCTACGACGTTACTCCGAAAATTATTATTTTATTTCAGGTGGAGATTTGTGCAGATACTCAGTTGGAATTTAAATCATGAGACTTTTTCTTTTTCTCCAACTTTAATTGTTTAATAAAGTTTCAAAGTTTGACTAAGATCTATGGGAAGATGAATCCTAACAGCAGGCCTGTTGTTATGCTATAGGTCCACGACATTTACATAATTACAGTGACTCCAAAAATATGAATTGTTTTCTTCATCTATATAATAAAACACAAAGAAAGCTATCAAGTGGTCCAATTACAATTTTCCTACAAATCAAAAGTCCAGATCTAAGTTCATAAAACATATTTTTTCCTCCAAAAATTTTTCCCCAAAACTCAAATTCAAATCTCCCATCCTATAGTTATTTAATTGTTTTTCTCTCTCTCTCCTCCTCCCTCTTCTATTCAAAAAATTAAGAAAATAAAAATTTTAATTTTTTTTTAAAATTAAAAATTAAAAAACTAAAAAAAATTAAAAATTAAAAAAACTTTTAAAATAATTATAAAAAATCAAAAAGATCATATAATATGTTTTTTGCTGGACTCCCAAAAGATTCTCATATAATATATTTGCTACTTCAATTAATTTGCTGGACCTCCGAAACTATTTTATATGATCAAACAAGGTGCACCGTTCCGAAGACGTGCCGTAGGCACGTGTCAACGGGCAAACCTAATATATATATATATATATATATATATATATATATATATATATCTTTCAAATAATATATTCTGTAGCTGAAAAGGATAAAAAAAATCATATTGAGGAAATTGAACTCCATACATGACTATTTTTGCCAGTCAAAAAAAATATATGACCATTACAATATTGAATTTCTTCAGACAAGTTTGACCATCTGAAACAAATATTTTCATAATAATAATTTTAAATTTCTCCTCTTAATGATTCTCAACAATTTTAGAAAATTATATCAATGTATATAACTATGTTTAAACCCTGTAACTACAAAGTCAAAGAATAAACGAATATGTCAAATAAGAGAGATTCATGAGTTCTTAAGAGATGAATAAATTTCTTGACACAATATGAACTAAAATGAATACTTTTGACGTTCAGAATATTGAAAGAAAGAAATTGACACAAATTTAAGTGAACAAATGAGAAGAGTTCAAGCAAAAACACATAACGGATGGGTATATCTTGCAAAATCTCTTAATTAAAAAGGATAATGCTACACCTACTACCAAATATACTACTTTTTCCTTTATTACTTTATGTGGCACACTATTAGTGGAGGTTATTGTAGAGTAGGTGGTAGAAACATCTAATAATGGTGTACCACCTAAGGTAGTAAAGAGAAAGGTAGTAGATTTGGTAGTAGGTGTAGCATTACCCAATTAAAAAAGGGTAATAGTACACCTACTACCAAATTTACTATCTTTTTCTTTAATATCTTAGGTGGTACACTATTAGCGGAGGTGGAAATTATTATAGAGTAGGTAGTACAAATATCCAATAATAGTGTGCCACTTAAGATAATAAAGAAAAAATAGTAGATTCGCTAGTAGGCGTAGCATTACCCATTAAAAAAAAAAAAACCCAATCCAACATCAACCGTCCGATCAAAAAGTCGCCTTTGACTAAACCCGTCCCCCTCCATTCTCCCGTTCCCTATTTTCTCTATAAATAATTAAACCTCCCCCATCCTTCCCAATTTCAATCTCCCTTTTCGTCTTCCCAAATCCTATTTCTGTAAGTCGCTTTTCAAACTAGCTTCACTCACTAATGACCGTCGATCTCATCAACTACTCTAAAATGGACGATCAGATTTCCATCCAAGACGCCGCCGCTGCCAGCCTCCGATCCATGGAGCACCTCCTCTTCACCCTCAACCACCACCACTCGTTGCAGCAGCAGAGCGAGATCGCTGACGTCACCGTTTCGAAATTCAAGAAGTTTATCTCCGCACTCGATCGGACCGGCCACGCCCGTTTCAGGCGCGCCCCGGTCCAGCCTCCCCCTCCTGTAACCTTACCGCCTCCTCCACCTCCTAAGCCTCTACCGGTAACCTTACCGCTTCAGTCACTCACTCTCGACTTCACGAAACCGAATACAGCTCCACCTGGCTGTAAGCTTACGGCGAAGTACCAGATTTCGGATGACGGATTCAGCATCTCACCGCCGACCTCCGGTAACTCATCTTTCCTTTCGTCGATCACCGCAGATGGAAGTGTATCCAATGGTAAAGGTTCATCGATCTTCGTTCCGGCTGGATCTGGAACCGGCGCTGCCTGTAACCATACCGTTTCCAACGGTAAGCCGCCGCTATCTTCGTCGTCGTTCAAAAAGAAGTGCAACGGCGACGCTTCCAGTCACCACACCACCGCCTCCGGCAGTCGCTGCCACTGCTTCAAAAGAAGGTAAAAAATTCCTCAAATTCTCACTTCCGCGCACGTTAGCAGGAGTATGTATGTTCTTCTAACATGCGCCGTCTTTTTTTAACAGAAAAAATAGGGTGAAGACGACGGTGAGAGTACCGGCGATAAGTTCGAAAATGGCAGATATCCCACCGGACGAGTTTTCGTGGAGGAAGTACGGTCAGAAGCCGATTAAAGGATCGCCGTACCCTCGGTAAGAATTCTCCGCCTGTTTTGACCGTTCGATTTTGGATCTGAGACGTGTCATGATCTGATCGGTTGATTGTTTTTTTTAACTGCAGAGGGTATTATAAGTGTAGTAGTGTGAGGGGATGCCCGGCGAGAAAGCACGTGGAGAGGGCGACGGACGATCCAGCGATGCTGATCGTGACGTACGAAGGAGAGCACCGGCACACGCAGCACGTGATCGCTGTGCCGGGGTCAACGGAGACTATGTTGTTCGAATCTCAGCCATCCACTTAAGCTGAACTGAGCTGAGCTGACTCAGTTTTTTATTTTTTGGGGCTAGTAATTTTGCTTTATTTTTATTGATTTTTTGTTTGTTGTTTTTAGGTGGTGTTATTCTGTTTAAAAAAAAACGAATTAGAAAAATTGACCTTCAAGTTGTATAACAAGTGGCAAACTTTGGTTGAGATTTTGACTGTTACCTGCCTATATATTTATTTTTTCTCTTTTCTAAATTCACTAGATTTGCCCGTGGGTACGTGTCTACTGCACGGCGTCTTTGGAACGATACAAAACACGAAAAGCCATGTAAACAGTAAAATAATAATTATGTAGCTCAAGTTTGAATAGTATAACAATAATTAGTTATAAATAAAAGTCTATGTATCTATTCGTATATGTTGAAAAATAATTAGTTATAAATAAAAGTCTATGTTTCTATTCGTATATGTTGAAAAATAATTATAAATGAGATATAAAATCTAACTTCTTAGAACTTTAAGTGTGGAAAATAATAAAATTTAATTGTTGAAGAGATATTTGTTATTAAAAATTCTGAAAATTTACAAAACCGAAATTTTAAAATCTAAATTTATAAGTAAATAAAGAAAGAATGGGATTGAAAGAGAAAGAGAAAAATATGAAAAAATAAAGAGATAAGAGATAGATAGTAATAAAGTAATGAGGTTTTTAGGAAGAAAAATTTGGTTTTTGGATTTGAAATTTTAGAGAAAAAATATGTTCTGTGCGGTTTGATATGGACCTTTAATTTTAGGGGGATTGATTATGAACCACTTGATAGCTTTCTTTGTAATTTATTATATACATATTTAGTAAACTCTTGTATTTTCTCTTTCTTTATGAAGCCAATTTTGTATGCTCCCAATTACCGAAAAAATTATGGTTTCCCACACAGTTGTTCACGAACACATATGTTGACGAAGACGTTGACTAAAATATTAGAACCCAAGGCTGAAAGTGCACCTGGATTTGAGAAAATTCTTTATAATTTTAAGATGAAACACCTTCCGTTCTAATGGGATTTGTACTTTTTGCAACAAAATCCATATTTGTACAAGTATGATACATTGATACTACCAGGCTAATCTTGAAACGGAGCTTGCAGAATTGTTATCCATTATTTTATTATGCAAAAAATTGAATGTACTCTTGAGATATAAGTGAGAATATAATGAATATTGTCAAACAAATAGGAGGCACAGTTGACGAGAAGAAAATAGATGAAAGTTTTGTCGCGAAGTGAACTTCAGAAATTTGTCAACTGGATTGAATGCTGTGCTTTCAAGTCCGGCGTGGCGTTTTATTCCGTTTTGGCTTAGTGGGGTTAGTCAGAGACGTGGGTGGGGCCCGCGGGTTTTTAATGGGTGGAATGCTGGTCAATGGAGGCTAGTGGGTGGTGGGCCCAGCTGGTTTTTGCTTTTCCTTTAGCCCTCAGCTTGATATCGTTGACTAACGTCAGATATTATTGCGTTTCCACTTGTTGAGTTTTGGTGGCACGTGGCATGTTTGAGTAACGGCGTTAATTAAATTTAACGTTTACTCCCTCCGTTTAAAAAAGAATAAAAAAACTGGTAATATGCACGATGCGACGGACATTCTAATATTTTTATTTTATTCAAGTAATGTAATCTATCTGGTCTCGAACATGAGACTTCCATTTACTACTCTTCAAATACTTTTTACAAATTATTTCTATTGATATCAATTTAAATTTTATATGAGTGACACTTTTGTAAATAATTATATCGTAAATAAATTTAAATTTTGGGGATATTATGATAACTTTTAACAGTTGTTGTCACGCCCCGTTTTTCAAAAGAGAATACGGAATACAGATATGTGAGTAAGTCCAGCGAATGATTTTCATCATCTATAAGCTGTTTAAAATCTTTACAATATTTCACAGAAATAACCAGAGTCGGAAGAAAGAGAAGTCAACCAAGTATGCATAATCGAATTAAATATACCAACAGAAATTTACTTGAAACCAAAATATAATAATATCAAATAAATCAGATCTGAATAAGTTAATATCCTGGGTCACATTGCCCAAAAACAAATAAATCCAAGTACAGATACATTATTCCAAATTAAGCAACAGAAAAATAATAATAATTAATAAATGCAAAACTCCAGCACTAATATCTAATGTCACCAACTCCATCTGGCAACTGGTCATCCTGATCTGCAATTAGTAAATTACAGGAAAAAGGAAAAGAGAAAAAAACAAATTCCCGTCTATGCCCGCTTGTAGTATACGATACAATTACATGGGAAAAGAATAACAAATACAAAATAACAGCAGAACAAATATAGCATGGTATATGCATGTTAACAGAATATATTATCTAACATGAATCAGGAAAAACAAAACAGATAGCATGGTATACTAACAGATACAAATAACATGTGTCAAGTGTTAAGTGGTATGCAAACAGATATACAAATGGTAGTGTCAGATGATAATCAGACAGATAACAGATAATCAGATAACAGATGTCAGATAAACAGATACAGATAACAGATGTCATGTTCTTATAAGTCTTGTATGATTACTATCTCGGTAGCACTTATACATCCTGGTTTTTACTATATGGTTGCTACATTCAAACAAGTTACGTTTGGATTTCTTAGTGGAGTCCATAGGGCAATATACTCAGGAATCAGATAGACAAATATCAGATACAGATCAGACAGACAGATAGAACCTAAGAGTTCTATTCTGAGTACACCTTCTTATAGGGAAGTAATGTAGTCAGTGTTCAGATAAACAGAGTCGTGTATCATGTAGTCATGAACACGGAACAGATAGGGAACACCAGCCCTCTTCTCAGTACATATTTCTATATTTTCCACTACTAGATCTTTCCATTAACCCCGACTTGATTATTTTGTTATTATTATCAGATAGACATGTATGTACAGAAAACAGAGTGAGAATAACATGGTATAAACATGTAACACGTTCAGATTGAAAGATAAACATGTACAGATAAAAGATAACTCATGAAAGAATAATACAACGAAAATTCTAGTTCAGGACATCAAGACAGTACTACACTAAAACAGGGATTTCCGTTGATTCAAAACTGCAAATATGAATCTGTAAAAGAATCTAGAAAATAGACTCCCTTTCGAATCCAGCAAACATATATAAGTCATATGGTATTTCACAACATCATAACTCAAAACAGGTTTGAATCCAGAAAACACGTTCAGTCAGAAATCAGAAGATTGTATTCAAAGTCAGGAAAATAGCATGAAAACTCATTAATTAAATCCACGAAAAATCTGGAATATTTCCCTATATGTGTAGCATCAGAATATAAAGTATCATAATTTTCCAATATAATTATTTTAGTCAACAAAAATCAGAAAATATCAAGATGCAGTAGTTTTGTAAATCTGGAGTTATAAACATCGTAGTACGAAAACAACAATATCTCACAAAATAAGAATCGAAATCCAAATCTACCAAAAGGGTGATAAAATAGATATAGTAGGCTAACTTTCATATTCAGAAATATTTTACAAACATCAAGTAGAATCAGGGTTGAAAATCAGGTTCTTTACTGAACAGTATGCAAAATCTGCTAGTATCGTAATTGTTTGGAAATAGAGAACGGTTTGTAAAACTCATCAAATAATTCCACAAAAGTTCAGGGTAAATCTCAATCAGGTCTAGTTGTTCTGTGCAAAATATTGGATCAAAATAATACCTTTAACATCATGATAAAAATAGATTATTCTTCAAAATTCATCGAAAACAAAATCTGGAAATCTTTTTACACCTCTGTAGTAAAATAGACATAACTCACAACTCGTAAAACGAAACTGAGATCTTTCAGAAGGGTTGAAAAATAAACAGAATCTTATACAGCTCATGTTCACAAATAATTTTAATATATGAACCTTAATAGGGTCTAAAATACTGAACAACATCAGGGTAACAGAAATTTCAGAATTGTTATTCATACACAAATCAACATAGGTCACACAAAATTCATCCAAATCAACCCAAACATGAAATATAGTATACTAGATGTCCAAACAATATGGTATAGGGTATTTTACAAGTATTTGACAAGTTATAGCATGAATAACACATCAAGCACAGATATCTCAAAGTAGTATGAACATATACATCAAATATGGTCAACCGTAGGTTGTTTCATGTCATGTGTCGTGAGACAACTATGATCGAATCAACACAACAGAGACAATATATAACAGAAGATTCATACACGAATTGTCTCTAGAACCCAACTACACTACAAGCGGTATTTAGTACTTGTTTTACACAAAGAAAAGAATACACTTTACTTGCCTTAACCGACGACGAAAACGACGAAAATCAAGAATAATGGGAACGGATTCCTGGAACAAGAACTCAACGAACGGATGGATCACGAACAAAGAATCACGAACCAAACTCACGATCGCAACGAACCAAAGCAACACTCGCACACAAGCGAGGGAGAGAGACACGGCAAAGGCAGCGAGGAACGACAGCGATGCTGTTGTGCAGTTGTTGCTCGCTGGCTGTCGGTGTCAGGGGACAGCGGAGGGCGCTTATCTATTGCTGAGACTGCTATTGGCGGAGAGGAAGACCGGGCGACACTACGGCTGAACGACGACAGGGTGCACGGGGACAGTTGGCTGGCGCTCGGGAGGAGCACAGACCAGGGAGATGACGGGGCTGGTTTGCGCAATGTGGAGTCGTGACAGAGACAGAGGGGGTGCAGGTCAGGAGAGAGAACGGAAAGGAGGCGACTAAGGTTTGGTATAAGAGAAGATGAACAGTCGGTGGGTTTTACGTGTTATATATTCAGAGTTTAGTTTTAGGGTTTTGGTGAAGGGGTGAACGGGTTTGATAGGTTGCGGGTTTGGGTAATACACAGGGTAGGAGTTATGGGCTTGGGTAATTAGGTATAGGCTGATATATAGAAATGGGTTTAGAGTTAGGTGTTGGTTAGTTTAGGCTGTAGTAGGAATGGGTTAGTGCTTAGGTATAGGATTAGTTTAGGGGTTTAGTGTATAATTGGGTTTGAATAAGATTAATTATAGGATCCAAAAGTAATGAAGGGGAATTAATTTGGGTTTTAAAGAACAGGATTCAATAAGAGACGGGGAACAAATGAATAAACAAAATATGACATGAATAATCAAAATAATGGGGATCAAAAATAAAAGCGTGATCAACAGAGACGAACAAAAGACGGACGATAGAATCAAGAACACAAATAAAAGAAGACAAAATAATAAAAGTGAATATATTGAAAATAAAATCCAATATACAGTCCAAAGAGATACAAGAAGAATACAAATACCCAAAAAGAAAAATACACCGAGAAATACACAAAATGGAAAATAGGGGTTACAAATCCTACCCACCTAACAAGAAGAATTTCATCATCGAAATTCAATAAGAGGATACATAGGGTAACCCTAAAAAGAAAAAAAAAACAAAACAAAACAACTCAAACAAATGAGGAAACTTCTGCTAAATCTCCTCCTCCAGCTCCTAGGTCGACTCACTGGGCGAGTGAGGATTCCAAGAAACACGAACCAGCTTGATGACCTTATTCTTAAGCAGTTTCTCCTGCCGATCCACAATAACAACTGGCAGAATCTCACAAGTCAAATCTGGCCGAACGGTCAACTCAGAATAGTCGATCACGTGGCTCTCATCTCGGATATATCTCCTAAGTCGTGAGACATGGAAAACATTGTACACTCCTGATAAAGCTGGCAGCAATGCAAGACGATGGGTCACCTTGCCTACTCGCTCCATAATGTCGAACGGTCCAATAAACCTAGGGCTAAGCTTACCCCCCCACCAAACCGAATGACACCACGCCAAGACGATACCTTAAGAAAAATATGGTCATCAACCTCAAACTCCAAAGCTCTCCGATGGACATCGGCCCATCGCCTTTACCTATCCAGAGCTGTCTCCAAGTGCTTCTTGATCTGAACCACCGCATCAAGTGTCCTGGTGATTAATTCTGGACTCAACAACTTCCTCTCACCAATGTCATCCCAGCACACTGATGATCTGCACTTTCGCCCATAAAGTGCCTTGAACAGTGCATCTTTAAGACTGGCCTGAAAGCTGTTACTGTACGAGAACTCTACGAGATGCAAATGGTCCTCCCATGATCCACCGAACTATAGCATACATGACCGCAACATGTCCTCAAGAATCTGGTTGGTCCTCTCTGAGTGTCCATCAGTCTGGGGATGAAAAGTTGTACTTTACTTTAATTTACTCCCCAAACTATTCTGAAGACTCTCCTAGAACTGAGATATGAATCTCGTATCCCTGTCGGATTCGATACTAATTGGAACCCCATGAAGTCTAACAATCTCTTGCATGTACTTCTCAGCCAAGCTCTTAGTAGACTGTCCGACATGAAAATGAATGAAGTGAGCACTCTTCGTCAAATGGTTGACACTTGCAGTATATTTTGTGTATTCTCTAATTAATTTTCATATGGTTCAATGTTCACATTAATATGAACCAAGAATATTTCTAACCAGCATAACAGTACCTTTTTGAATCATAGTATTTTATTTCTGCACGTGTTCCATTCAATTTGTCTCTCTGCCTTCTTCTCAAGTTTGAGTCAACTTGCAATAGTCCAATTATAAACTCACAAGAGCATCCACACTCCTTTTGCTATTTTGCCAAAATTTCTTTAATTTTGGCAAAATGACAGCAGTCACAAAGATTGTTGCTATTTTTTTGCAAAATGGCACAATAAGAAATAGCAAATGAAAATTTCTTTGAAGTGGTCATTTGACAAAAAATGGGGGGGAAAATTTGAACGGACGAAACAACATGTTTCGTCTGATAGCCTTTTTTTTAAAAATATAATACAATTAAAATAATATTAGTTATTATAATATTATTAGAGATTTAATTAGTTATTAAATTAACACTAAAATCCAATTTAAATTAATAAACTAACGGGGCGTTTGGTACATGGATTGAAATATTCCTAGGAATGAGAGGATTCCCGAAAATGTGAGAGTAGGAATGAAGATTGTCGGGAATGTTGCAATATCACGTTTAGTATAGTACATTGCATTCCCGGGAATCCTTTAAAGTTGTATTTTTTTAATTCTAATTTTTGGGGTTATTTTATTGTTTGTTATGGAAATCTCATGAAAATCCTCAAATCCGATAATTTTAGGGGAAGATTTTTTCTATTTTTTTGGTTATTTTATTGTTTGTTAGGGAAATCCTCATTAGAATCCACAAATCCCATGGTTTTTTAGGGGAATTGAAAGCCTTCCCAACTAAGAATTTTGATTCCCATGGGAATCCACCATTCCTTCCAAAACTATGCTTGCCGCATACCAAACAAGGCAATCCAAGAGGAAATCTGAGATTCTCTTGCACATTCCTACGTACCAAACGCCCCCTAAGTGATTAGTGGATTAAATTAATACTTAATCCTGATTAATACTTAAACCAAGAGATTAATTAACTTTGAAAGCCACATTTTTTAGCTCGGACGGGACTTTTCTCATACCGTCTGATGCCTTTCCTTTTTTTCTTTTTTTTTGGACGGAACAACATGTTCCGTCCGATACTTTTTTAGAAAATAATTTTAAAAAACTCGGTACGACACAACTTGTTTCGTCTGATTCTATATACATATAGACACACACACACACACATAGGGACAGAACAACATGTTCCATCTCCTATATGTTGAGAATCGTCAAATTATTTATCATATATGAGAAGCTACTGTTCCTACTTTCTCAAAAAATGGTAAAATGAGAAACCGTTGTGAATGTATTTTTGCCAAAATAAGGCAAAAATGGAAATTTAGCAAACCATTGTGGCTGATCTGAGAGCTGCGGTTGTTTCTCATTTTGCCAAATTTTGAAAAATCTGGAACAGTGACTTCTCATATATGAGAAAGATTTTGAAAATTCTCAAAATATAGGGGACGAAACATGTTGTTCCTTCCCTATTTTTTTAATAGGATTAGGCGATACTTCATGTACTGTCCTATAATTTTTTATTAATTTTTTTAAAAGTATTTCACGGAACAACATGTTCTGTCCAAAAATAAAATAAAAATAAAAATGGGATTGGACGAGACAACATGTCCCGTCCGAAGCAACAACTTCTCAAATGGGACAACATGTCCCGTTTGAAGACTTTGACCAACCAAAACAAAGCCCAAATCAAGGTTTAGTGTTAATTTTAATTTGGGCAAAAACCAAAGTACCCCCCCCTCCCCTACGTTTGGCCTTAGTACAATATGCTCATATAACGTTTGAAAAAGTACACTAAACCCATTTTTCCGTTAACTTAACTCCATCCGTTAAGTTATAATTATTTAATTACTTTTTTACCCTTACCCTTTCATAATCAAATCTCTTCTTCCTTCATGTTTGCCCACATTTTCAGGGTTCCCAGCTCCTGCACTAGAGCAATAGGAATTTCATATTATATGTTCAGGTGAGAAAGACATATTTCCTGAGTTAAACCCATAACCACTTCACATGAATTGCCCACAATTTCTGATGAAACCTGAAAATTTGTATCATTTTGAGACAACCCAAATCCAGGAGCCCTTACAACAAATGCCACTAGTATCTGCCCAGCCTTTTCTTGTCGGCACTAAATTCCATGAACATTCGATGATATCTAATAAGTATTAAAGGACGTAATCTAGACTAACGTAGTCACCCAGCGCACGAGCGAAGAAGCCTGAACAATTTTTTCTAGGAGCCAAGAAAAAAATCCTACATCTATATATAGATATATATGGGAATTTTCATATTTTAGAGGGGTCAAATCATTGAACTTAATTTTTAGAAGCTCCTCCCCAGCCCCAGCCCCAGCGTCAAGGATCTCAGAATGAGAAATCAATAACGCTTCCAGGTTTGATGGGGCTATCTGCATTTAGGTGAACAACTCGTGCAATGACTTTACTAGTAGCAGAAAGGTAAAATTTAAGTTATTTTTATTAATATTGATTATGTATTTTAGATGAATTAATAAACGTTTGGTCATTTATCGAGATTACTTCATACCTGAAAGCCTTTTGTATTTAATTGTATCGTATGATGTAGAAATAACTGTTAGGATTGTGTCTTGTATACTCGTTGTTCAGATTAAAAGAAATTAATATGAAGCACGGAGGTCGAAGCGTTGAAGCGAGTAGAAGGAGAACAGCAGCAACAGCAGGTGCAGCTAGTTGCGGTCGACCGGTCTAGGTGACAGTCGATCGTACCCCCCGACTGCTATTTGTACTGGGAAGTTAGATAGCGGTACGGTCGACCGGTCTTGGTGGACGGTTGACCGCCCGCACCGCTGTGTTTGGTTTTGGGCCTCGATTTGTTAGGTCGTTTCAGCCCAATCTTCAACTCCAAGTTAGATCGTACGGTTCCTATTCAGTTACTTCTTTTTCAGGTTTTATCGGACAACTGAGGATCAAGATTAGACCTAGGGTTTATCTCTATTCTTCTAGATATTGTAAACTCCTCCAATATGAGAGGTAGTACTTTATAGATTCTTTTCTCCATTTCAAAGAGAGGCTCGAGAGAGAGATAGTTCTTGGTGGATGAGTTTAATTCCTTGTGTCAAGTGAATCAGTAACTCCTTATAATCTCTTCTAGTTGAATATCAGATCTCCCTATATTTTCCTCCGGATTAAGCCAAAGCTAACGGGGATAAGTCACCGTTGTTGTCTTTGTGTTAGTTTGGTGGATCTACTTGCTTGCTCAATTTATTCGCCTCGTCTACTTCGTCTTCCTCATTGCTCTAATTAGTTCCGCTACGACCAGAAGGCGTTTGTTGATACCCAAATCCCAACAACTGGTACCAGAGCTTCAGGTTGTCGAGTTCCTTGGTTAAGATGACAGGCCACAGTATTTTAAAGATCAAGCAGCTTGATGGTAAGATCAATTTCAATTTTTGGAAGACTGACATGTATGATGTTCTTATTCAAGAACGGTTGCAGTCAGCAGTAAAGAAGAAGAAAAAGCCAACTGATATGAAGGATGACGTTTGGGAAGATATTCGTGAAAGAGCTATAAGTCTAATCCGACTATTCTTGGCGGACGAGGTCAAGTGCAGATTTCTTGAAGAAACTGACGCAGCGAGTCTGTGGGAAAGACTCATAACTGACTACTCTGGTTCGTCGTTATTAGATCGGATGTATTGGAAGAGGAAGTTATTCCATGTAACTATGAAGGAAGGTACCGATCTCCACGGCCACATTATAGAGTTCAATAAGGTATTATCTGAACTTAAGGCGATCAACGCAGATGTGTGTGAGGAAGATAAAGCTTTCAACCTGATATATTCACTGCCGTATTCGTACGAGCCTTTGATCACGACCATGCTACACGGTAGATCTGCCAAGGACAGTATTTCGGTAGATGGTGTAATCAAAGCATTGAAGGAAATCAACTTAGGAAGGAGACCCATAAGTCTGCATCGTCTATTCCTACAAGTTGTCTAGCAGTGGATGGTCCTTCGGGGGGAAGACAAAGTGCTTTGCAAAAGGATTCGATCCATTGCCGAAATTGCAAGAGGTCAGGGCATATCAAGAAAAACTATTGGAAATTACAGAATCAGGAGTGTGCAAAGAATGGGAGTTCAGCCAATGTGGTTAGTGCCTTTGATTCAGGCAATTCGTGTCTTCTTGTTTCAAATTCTTTAGAAGTGGATTCTAGTTGGTTTCTTAACTCAGGGAGTTCTTCTCATATTTGCTCCGAGAGGGAGTTGTTTTCTACTTATAAGTCTACTACGGGGCATTGTGTGACGGAAACTAGAGAGATTTGTGAAGTAGTGGGTGAGGAGACAATTGAGTTGAAGATGCCAGGTCTACAAATGTTCACTTTAAGGGATGTTTTGCATATTCCTCTACTGAAACGGAATCTGATTTCCTTAGGAACTCTTGATGCACGGGGTTGCAGGTACACAGCTCGAAGTAGAGTTCTGTCTGTTTTTCAGGGTCGTCATAAGGTGATTAGATGTATGAGAATGGTTGGGCCAAGCCAAAACATTTTGGGAAATTCGAAATACTTGCGCAAGTGTTGCTCCTTTTCCCGGTATTATGGAGACGAGACCACGACGTTTGAATATCGTCGAGAGGTGGAGAAAGCCTAAGGGTAGGTGAAGTTCGTGCAGAGTTTGGCAACTTCGTGAGTACATCTACAGAGGTGGGCCTTTGAGGGGCTGCACTGGATTCGGTGAGATTGGGTAGAGATCAATTCAACTAGAAGAAGAAGAAGCTATTGTTCTAAGTTTTCTTTGCAGGTGGAAATTGTTAGAGTTTGGAGATGAGTAACACATCATGTGATAGCACTCGTATGCAATCCAAGGTGGAGTTTGTTAGAATTGTTTCTTGTATACTCGTTGTTCAGATTAAAAGAAAGTAATATGAAGCACGGAGGTCGAAGCATCGAAGCGAGTAGAAGGAGAACAGCAACAGCGACAGGTGCAGCTAGTTGCGTTCGACCGGTCTGGGTGACAGTCGACCGCACCCCCCGGCCGCTATTTGTACTGGGAAGTCAGAGAGCGGTACGGTCGACTGGTCTTGGTGGACGGTCGACCGCCCGCGCCGCTGTGTTCAGTTTTGGGCCTCGATTTGTTAGGTCGTTTCAGTCCAATCTTCAACTCCAAGTTAGATCGTACGGTTCCTATTCAGTTACTTCTTTTCCAGGTTTTATCGGACGACTGAGGATCAAGATTAGACCCAGGGTTTCTCTCTATTCTTCTATATATTGTAAACTCCTCCTATATGAGAGGTAGTACTTCATAGATTCTTTTCTCCATTGCAAAGAGAGGCTCGAGAGAGAGATAGTTTTTGGTGGGTGAGTTTAATTCATTGTGTCAAGTGAATCAGTAACTCCTTGTAATCTCTTCTAGTTGAATATCAGATCTCCCTATATTTCTCCCCGGATTAAGCAAAAGCTAATCGGGATAAGTCATTGTTGTTGTCTTTGTGTTAGTTTGGTGGATCTACTTGCTTGCTCAATTTATTCACCTCATCTACTTCGTCTTCCTCATTGCTCTAATTAGTTCCGCTGCGACCAGAGGGCGTTTGTTGACGCCCCAATCCCAATAATAACCATCCTGATCAAAGTATATGTGATATCCCCAGTCTTCAACCAACCATCTTCGTCTATTGCTGATGATGTGGCATGCTCGTTATTTAGGTGCCCTGCAATTTGTGTGTTTCAGATAGATTATTTTTATTTTCTTAGCCTCATACTGTGAATTCATTGAGCAAATCAACAATACAAGTAAATTTGTAACGTTGTATCTTCCTTTGCCCTTTCAAGAGCTGTTAACATTGGCGGAACAACTGGTAAATTTGTAACGTTGTATCTATCTGGAACTCTTACAACTTCTTCCACATCGAATTTCCTCATAACCACAACCACTGAATTTCCTCATAACCACAACCACTGTGCCCAAAGACAATAATCCCATTGTGAAGAGAGAGAAACCAAACACATGAAACATAGTTATAAAAGCAGGATACACATTCTCTCAACTCTTTTCCTTATACTTTGAAGCCTGAAACCGAACAAATAACTCCACCGTGGCTATCAAATTCTCATGTGTTATAACTACTTCTTTTGCTAAAGAACGCAGTATATCCCCTGTTTCTTTCTGCCGTATCTTAGGCTCCACAAACTGTTTCAGGTCGGAAGATAGTATCCTATTGAAAACAGAGAACTCGGAGCTATCAAAGCTGTTATTTTCAGGAACAGTAACAATCCCAACTCCCATTCCATCAACTTTTGATAAGTTCTCAAAGGTGATAAAAATTGAAACTAGGTTGCACTCTTTCATTGATTTTCGATCTCTTGGGGGCTACTGATAGGGTTCATGGTTGTGGTAATAGCTCCAATTGAGAGAATTGCTAAGAAGATGATAGCATAGAACAGGGTGTTAAGGAGAAGGATGAGAACTACATGGTTCTGCACAATACCCATCATCTGAAAGGAATGAAGAAGGGGAAAAATAGAGAAAAATAAAAGAAGAAAAAATGAATGAAGAAAAGGAAGAAAGAAGAAGAGATTTTGATTATGAAAGGATAAGGATAAAAAAGTGATTTAATAATTACAACTTAACGAATAGGGTTAAGTTAATGGAGAAATGAATTTAGTGTACTTTTCAAACATTATATGAACATATTGTACTCAGGCCAAACGTGGGTGATACTTTGGTTTTTGCCCTTTTAAATTTAGTCATATTTTAATATTAATTTAGTAACTAATTAATACACTAATAACTATTGGAAAACTAATATCATTATAATTATTTTAAAAATTATATAAATACATCTCGAATGAAACATGTAACATGTGGTAAAGAAATCTCATATTGTCTTTTTATTTTGTCAAAATTTGTCAATTACTGGTGTGGATGCTCTAACTAAGTAGTATCATATAATTATGGGCCCTTCCGATAGGACTATGGTAGCCATATTCATGTGATGATCATCATCATCTTGTACTATTTTATGGAGTCGTCCCCATCTTGTTGAATAATCGATTAAATTGACCACATTCGTGTAACCAGTGCTTTTATGAATTTTTTTCCGTACTTACACCCTTTTTTAAAATAATAACCAAGCTGATCCATTTTGGTAAATATTTATCTAACTGATACACTTTGAACACGTCAGCATAAAATGCTATTGACAACAACAATATATATTTTGATATCGCAATTGTCAATAATGGCACCTTTAAATATATTTTTTACATCCTTTTTTTGAGTAACAACATTAGTACATTTCGCATTCAATTATGAACTCTGATTTGAGAAAAATTTATAAGTTTGGAAACATCTTATAACTGATGCCACTATCTTGAAAAAAAATTTATAAATGGAAAATATCTTATAACTGATGCCGCTATCTATAATTATAAATGTTTCTCAAATAAGAGTTCACAATTGAATGTGAACTGTACTAATATTGTTCTTTTAAAAAATGACATGTGATTTTTTTTTTAAAGGTGCCACTATTGACAACAACGGTATCAAAATAACATATATTACTGTTGCCAATATTATTTAATGCTGATGTGTCCAAAAATAGGTGAGATGGAACCAGTTTAGTTTGATAATTATTTTTAAAAAGTGTGTGAGTACAGAAAAAAGTTATGCATTTATTAAGGTTTCGACCTTGTCATTTTGGCCACACTTCTATGATTGCATGTAGTATGTTGCATGTTACAGAATACAAAATTAGCGTTTGGTCTTCTCATTGTACTTGAGTTACATTTAAAAAAAAATAAAACTCAAAGATCAATATTACTTTTGTTTCATTAACAAAAACTAACAAAACTAAAACATATAAAATAAAATAAATGAAAAAAATAATTACAATGAAAGCTTCACGTACTGTCATAGACTCTGAATTAAAATTAAACATACATGATACACCCAAAACTGTTTCTTAAGTTTCACACAATTTGAAATAACTAGATTTGCCCGTGGGCACGTGCTTACGGCAGGTCTTCGGAACGATACAAAACACGAAAAGTCTATAAACAGCAAAACAACAATTATGTAGCTCAAGTTTGAATAGTATGACAATAATTAGTTGTAAATAAAAGTCCATGTTTCCATTAGTATATGTTGAAAAATAATTATAAATGGGGGTATAAAATTTAACTTCATAAAGCATCAACAATCGTTTTTCTCATTTGTCAAAATATGGCAGCTACAGTAATAGCATATAGGTAAAGATCGTGCAGTCGTCGTTTCTCAAATTTTTCTCATTTGGCTTTCACATGTTAAAAGACCAAATTACCCATGGACTTTTAAATTCATTCAATATAGATTGAAGGGCAAATTGGGAAAAAAAACCCAAAAAAGGAAAAAAAAAAAAAAAGGTAAAAACCCTTGGACGGGGTATCATCTCCCGGACGGGAGATGATTCCCCGTCTGGGGATTTTTTCCAAAAAAAAGTATATTTTAAAAGGGAAGGACGGGGTATCATTCCCCGTCCGACCCTTTTTTAAATAAAAAAAAATTTGGAAATGCTACAGACGGTATATGATTCCCCGTCTCAGTCGATTAAAAAATATTAAAATCCTTCGGACGGTATATGATTCCCCGTCTTCTATAATTTGAGAATTTTTACTTCGTTTCTCAAATTTGAGAAACAGATTTGAAAGAAATGGAAAAAATGGCATATATAGCAAACGATTGCAGCGCATCGTTTGCTATAATATGGCAAAATGGGAGATATAGAAAACGACTGTGAATGCTCTTAGAACTTTAAGTGTGGAGTTGAAGGAATATTTACTATTTTTAATATAACATGTGCAAAAAAAAAACATTAAAATTCTAAAAATCTAAATTTTTAAGTAAATATAGAAATAATGAGTGAGAGAGAAAGAGAGAAATATGAAAAAAGTGAAGAAAGAAGAGAGAAATAGTAATAAAGTAATAAGTTTTTAAGTTTTTTTCGGGGGGGGGGGGGGGGGGGGGGGGGGGGGGGGATTTGGTTTTGGGGTTTGAAATTTTGGAGGAAAAATATGTTTTGTGAGGTTTGATCTAGGCCTTTGATTATATGTGAGATTGATTGTGAGCCACTTGATAGCTTTCTTTGTAATTTATTTATTATATAGATTGTTTCAAAATTCATCAAAATCATCACGATTTTTAGTATCTTCTATAAAAAAAATAGTAGTAACTATTTTGGGGAAAAAAAATAATATTTTAAATTCAACATTAGCTCCATTCATTTGGAAACCTTCCTAGGAAAAAAAAAGAAGAGTACACATTGGTAAATAATTTTAGGTTTCGGTTGATATTTTCAACTCTCGAAGAAACCCATCTAATTGCTCTACACAATCTCTACTACTATAATGGGAGACGGCCTTAGTGTAATTTGTCCTTAACCCAACTCGTACAACGCACGTGTTGATAGATTTTTTTTATTTTTATCCTTTTCATTCTCCCAATTTTCTCCACGTGCACAGTACGTGTATAATACTAGTAGATGATAATTTCCTAAGAAACTCATCTAATTGCTCTACACAATAGATGTGAATTTCATAACTATTTTAGGGCTCGTACCTAAACCTACTTCTAAAACTTGTACGTTTGAGGAGTAGTGGAAAGCCCCAGTATATATGCATCCGTGTGTACAACGTGCTTCTCACATATAATATTTACTTCTTTATTCATACTGGTTAGCAAGCTAGCCACGTATAATTATATTAGTTTCTTGTTTTGATCACTATTTCATCTTAATAATTTTGCTTAATATATCTCTAATCTCTAATATTATAATGGGAGAAGGTCTTGGTGTCATTTGTAAATATTTTGTCATTCTACCAACCCGTGCAATGCACGTGCATAACTATTATAAAGGAGGTCTTAGGTTCAAATCAAGACTACGTCTAAATTTTTATTTTAAAAAGCTATATCTATTAAAACATACATCGCACGTGTAAACTACTAGTAATATTATAATAGAAGAAGGCCTTAGTGTCATTTGTAAATCTACCAACGTGTGCATTACAAGTGCATAATTAATATGAAAGAGGTCTCAGGTTCGAGTCCTCACTATGTCAGATTTTTTACTTTAAATTTTTATAAAATATATTAAATGTACATTACATGTGTAAATTACTATCTATTTATCTATCTATAATATAACTAGTAGTTTACACGTACGATGCACGTCTTAATAAATATAGTTTTTTTAAAAGTAAAATTTAGACGTAGTTTGGATTTGATCTAAAACTTTATTTACAATAGTTATGTACGTGCGTTGCACGGATTGATAGATGGACAAATTACACTAAGGCCTTCTCCCATTATAGTAGGAGAGATATATAATATCTCTAATAATAATAATAATAATAATAATAATAATAATAATAATAATAATAATAATAATATATATATATATATATATATATATATATATATATATATATATATATATATATATATATATATATATATATATATATATATATAGGGTAGCGATCTGGTGAGAACTGTTCTCACGATAAGCTTCGTGAGAACTCCACGCCTATCCATCCCATGGATAATCTGAACCGTTCACATTGTTTAACATAACTAAATTAGTATAGAAATATAAAACCAAGTCATTTGATATTCATTTGTCCATGCATCATGTCACTATAAAAAATAGCGATTTTACAGCCACACAATTTGTAACACTTCAATGCATGGGAAAACGAATCTCAAATGACTTGATTTCTCATCCATAGACTAATTTAATCGTGTAGATCAAAATGAACGGTTCATATCTTTCAACTAATATCCCAAACAAAAGTTCTCACGTGGTTCTCACCAAAAGAGTTCTCACTAGATCATTTCCCTATATATATATATATATATATATATATATATATATATATATTATAGTGGGAGAAGGCCTTAGTGTCATTTGTAAATTTATCAATGCGTTCAACCATATGAATAACTATTATAAAGGAGGTCTTAGGTTCAAAATCTGATTTTTTAACTTTAAAAATTATATTTTTATTAAGACGTGCATCGCATGTGAGGAGGTCTTAGGTTCA
>CM030367.1:176523461-176700961 GCA_017893485.1 Hemerocallis citrina
CGCAGAAATTTGCAGCAGCCATGTCATGGTCTCCTATGTATGTGAGCCCATTCTTATACTCGTTTTACTTGATGTTGAGTAATTTATCCATAATTGGATGTTCAATAACCTGTTTCATAAATTTGATACTTGTATGCTACAAGTATAACTGTTACTGTTGAGTCCCCAAAAAAAAGTATAACTGTAGCTGGTCTGCTATTTTTCTCCTGGCAATAGATTTGCTTTTGAATGTTGTAGGAGTTTCTCTACAATGGTACTGGCATATTCTAGTTTGTTCATCAGTTAGTGTGCAGTGTCATTGTTATGTTTGGTGTCAACTGGTACATATATTAACTATTTGGTTTTGGTACATCTGATAAAGGTGGATAATCATCTTTGCAATCTAAAGGAGAAAGTAGTTTTACTTGAAAACACTTCTAAATCTACCAATTGCTGAAGGATAATGAAAATCATCGAAAAGAGAAAAGGTTCTGGTTATATTATAAAGAGTTTCACTACATAATGGTAGTTTAATCTCAAATATTTTCATATAGCCTCATATAATCGCTTCACAATGTTATATTAACATTCTCATGCAACTATTATTGTATTTGTCAATGACATATTTTAGGATTTTTTTTACCAAGTAGTTTCTGGGACTTGGTGTTTGCAATAGGTGGTTAACTATAGGTGACACTCATTATGGGATTTGGGCCAACAATATATATCATAAAATCTTGAAACATTAAAGACTAGTTCGAGATTTGTTCCACCAAGTGGAGCATAGTTAAATATTATTTTGAATTTTAATTATGACATGGAGTTCAAGTTTTAGATTATTTTATTTAGTTCTTTTGCTTGTTTGAGTTTTTATTTTACTTCCATGTGATAAGAGGTGACTACTGTTTGTGTTGGTGGATGTCATTAATTTTCAATTCATTATATTTGCATCCTGTGCTAAGCGACGAATAGTTTGGACATCATACAAAAGTTTCCTAATGTTATCTTCTATGTTGCATGACTCCGTACTTTTTGAAGGCATGCCTACTAAAAGTCATGAGAATTATTGTAATCAAACTAATTTCCATGTCCTAAACTAGTAGTTAACTCGAGAGAAGAGAACAAATGCAAACTTATCTCCCATTTTTTGCTCTTTGGCCTAGATGTTGTAGAGTATTTCATCCAACCAGTGTTTTTTTGTTGTTGCAGATTTAATTGGACCCCTTCTTTTCTGCTGAAGCGATACATTTTAACAGAAATACGTGCAGGCCCCCACGAGCCATTTATTGCCGACTCTGTGGATTTTGTGGTTGGTCAGGTGTGTATATTGACTATGCTCTATTGTTAATTCTTATCCCTGCTAGCTGAACTAATATAAGTATCGCATCTTATTTATGAATATATTTGTGTAAGATGTTGATCGAATAGTTTAAATTGGCATTCTAAAATTAAAAAAAAAATACCGTGTGATCTGAAGTTTATGTCAAATTAAGTTTGGCTGGAATACATGTATTACGTTAATCCAATGTGATCATTAGTTCTGGATTTTTTTCTTATTTTGATCCATTTGATCTATATGTTGTTTGCACTAAGAGTAATGCTACATCCACTACCAATTTCACTACATTTCTATATATATATTGAATAACGACTTCTAATTTTGTATTGTTTCTTTTTCATGTAGTCTATATGTAGTGGCGATGACTATGAGACAGGGGGTAATGAGGAACATGCAGAAGACCTTACGTGAAAAGTGAAATTGGGGATACATGGAAGCAGTAGAGGGTTAAAAGTTATTTTGAAAATATTTTATTTTGTTTCTTGGAGTTTCACAACTTATCTTTTCTTCTAGAATGTATTGTTGTTTTGGCACTATGAAACAAACAAAAAATTTTGTAATGAGAAGGTTCTGAATTATATAATATTCAAACTTATTTTGCATTATTGTGTTTTCTTTATATAATTGTGTGAATCAATATATGAAATAATTATATGTTCTTCATTGTAAAAATACATTGTTTTAATTTGTAAATTTGGTTTAGCCATTCAAATATAATCAGTAATGAAGAAAAAATGTGTACAATTGCATTCGCGAGGTAGCAATTGTAAGGGAATCAGTATCTTGCAGATCTCTGTAGCAATAGTTCATCAGCAACAGAAAAAATCCCTTTTAAAACACATTTGCAAGAAAGGAATTTGTTGTAGATATTCTCTTATATATGGGGATAGCAAGGTACAACTTCCATTGTAGATATTCTATTGTGGCTAATATTCGCAAGGGATAGTTAAAATTCCGTTGCAAATGTGTACATTAACCAGGAGAGATTTCGCAACAGCACAATTACAAGGGAATGAAGAAAAATCCCTTACAAATGTACACTAACCATGGAATTGTACTCTTCTACAAGGGAAATTTCTATTGAGACTATAGCATTTTCTACCAGTGTATAGAAAATTATAAAACATAAGTTGAAAAAGAACAACAATATGAATTATAACAATCTACTACTGGCCGAACCCGACTCTCCTAATGGCATCCAAGTCCATTTTCCTATTACATTGGACCATAGTTTGAAGGTTGCTCTGATACCAACTTTGTAGCGCCCCGAATCTCTATACTTGTGATTCGCGGCATAACCAGAATCTTTCCTTCAAACAGCCACAATACAGGAAAAATACAAAAATAGTTAAACAAATTTTGTTCCATGATGTACAAGTTCAAGTGTTACAATTATACACTGTCTCAAAAATTACAAATCAAAGTTTTACAAAAATAACCAAAATGTAAAGGATGAACACTTGATACTGTCACTTGGGCACACCATCTGGCTTGGGCTTCCTTGGGCTCCCTGGGTCGGCAATCTAGCACCTAAAAGAGTGGGCACGTCAGTAATTCTACTGACGCAAGGCTGATAAAAGCAGCGATCCCCGAACTAGACAATCAAGGTTGGAAGCAAAAAGAAAAAAGTGACTAAAAGAAGGGAAAGTGGAGTCGGGTGAAAGTGTCCTGTGTGTGATATGGCATAGTGATCTAATGCATAGATCAATATGTACTTAGTCTACTGCAAGCAAGACTTTGGAAATGTATGCATCCCATACTACATACTTTCCAAATCAAGCTGTTGTCTCCAAGTTCAGGGTTTTGAACCCTCACCATGCAACCTACTCTTATCTTGTACTCAACCTGTTCCTGATAGATAGATCGTGGTTGATGATGTTGTAGATTAATTGGTCCCTATTTGTTTCTGCAGTCACTTAGTGGTGTCTCAGTTTGCCACTAGTGCCCGATGTCCGGACCCCACTCAAAAGCCGTGACGAACTTGAAGATACACCGCAGCATACCTATGGCGCGGAAGATTCACAGGACCGCAGCCCATATGATCCGTTCGTGTCCACCAACATAGAAATTGACGGCCGTCGAAGGTCTAATCCCCCTATCTGCCAAAAAATCCCATCCTGTTCTTACTACGGTACTTTAGGAATCAACAGTGTAAGATACGCATCGCAGCATGCATCCCTAATGACAGGAGAGTAAATCACCTGATTACTAGTTCGCTAGAAACTAATGCAGTTATAGGTGACGGCAAAACTAACCAACATTAATTCTACCTAGACATGTTACAAGGACATGGTTACCAACTGATTCCTAGTCTAAGTTATGCCTAGTCTCAAGCGGTTTTCCTACTATAAACCCTCGTTCCAGTATATCAACCTGCGGCTCTGGCGACGCGATCACTTGATCGCCACTTCCCCCATTGAGTCTCGTCCTCAACTCCGCCTGTGAACATCTCCCATGATTTCGTCGGTGCCCGAGTTAGTCACTTTCAATCGTTAAGGCGGAAGTCCCCAAGTTGGCCTAATAGTTGATAAGTGTAGGTAACTAACTTAGACAAGGTCGGTGACTCAAATGTCGTTCAAGTCTCTACCCGTGTCTTAATCAACCTAAGACACAAAATAACCAAATATTAGGGTATAGGAATACCCCTAACTCCCAATTCAACACTTGAGAGTAGAGAACAAGTCGTACACATGCAAAGTGACAACTTCTAAGGGTGGCTGGATCTGTCCAGCACTTTCAAAAATTATATCAATTACTACACAACTTGGAATTACATTTTTCTGGGCTTTTGGAAATCTTAGAGTCTCTACTACAAGTTCGTAGTTCGTCACTTTGGCAAACTCAAAACACATTTTTCCAGAAAATCAGAAATGCACAGACTATGCAATCAGCACCCGGTATTGAACACAGTCTAGTCTAAATTCCATATAAAATCAATCCCTTATCCAAAGCTCATGAAATTTAAGAATATATAACTAGACATACACCACTACATTGTGTTCAAAATTTGCATCTAAACTCCTACTATGCAGAGAGTTATGACTCTTCAATTACCGCATAAAGTTTTCACTGCTTTTCAGACAAGGTTTTTACTTCTACTTAAAATTTATTTTTGAAACCTTATCAAATATCATCAAAAAATTCTAAAATTTTAGAATTATCAATTTGACTTATACCACACAATATCATAGATACACAATGTAACACCCCGAATTTTAAATCAGGATAAATTCGAGATTTCACAGGATCTTTACTTCACTTCGTACAATTTTACAAGGAAATTTTAAAACTTTTCAATAGTACATCAGAGTTCCTTTACACTTGGTTTTTACACAGCGGAAGAAACAAAGATTACAACATTTGAAAAAAAAAATATAACTGGTACAATTTTAACATCATTTGCAACATCTTTAACTTTCAAATAGCAACAGCATATCCACTTTATAACTCCTTGAATAGTCCTATACCTGCATGTTAATCTGTGGGCTCGTCAGTTACTTACAACTGACGAAATGTCATACTCGGCCATCCTCTCTATGCCGGGAATAGTATAACGATCTTAATACTTTAAGAAAACACAATAAAAATTGAATGAATAAATACAGTGTCGAAGGTGATTATTCTAAACATAAGTGTATGTCATGTCTTAATGCCTAATGCATACCATTCTACACTAGGATGATACTAATGCACACTTGTTCGGATTCTATGCATCCCATACTACATAGGTCCGAGGGCAAGCGCCTACGTTCTTCACAATACAGGGCTCGATCCCTCGCCATGAAAACTACCCGATAGCAAAACAAAGTTCAGACTATTCCACAAATTTGAATCCCAGCCTTGGAGTCCACCGCCGGCTGTTATAACAGATTCCACATCGTGCGAATCGTCTCGTATGTGACCCTCTAGCCCAGTATATATATATATATATATATATATATATATACATTGGAGACGGTAAACACCAAAAACCCATCCGTCCGACAACTCAAGATCCCGGAGTCCACCGCTGACCCGTCCTCATAGTCCCGGATTAAAATATAATAATCCGCCTCCCACAGGGAAACCTCAGTTCACCAACTGGGTCTATAGTCTTGGAGTCCACCGCCGACTATATAGAGCACCCCACTTACGTTTCCCTAAGTTTACTACAACTCCCCCTACGTGCCTAATTTTCTTCAGTTCAAGACATGAATAATTTCCACTCATAGAATTAGTTCTACCTCCTACCAGACTTAATCACGAATACGAGATAGCTCCATAGCCATATCTCCAAATCATATTTCAAATCTTTTCTTTCAATAATGCCGGTACCGAGGTCTTACTAACTCTAAATCATAAACTTTCATGTACAAGAAATATGGGTACACATCATGTCTTAATCTTATTATATTCATGTCTCTAACTTATCCATAATTTGTTCTATGTCTCATTTAGCACTATTCATGATTCCTTAATAATAATAATTCTTTTTCATGAAACTATTTTATTCAACATCGATCTCACAAAATTTATCCTTTTCACAAACATGATTTTATCACTTACAATCTCATTTGCAATTTAAATACATATAATAATCAGGTATTCAACACAAATGAATAATCCCATCAAAGACAATTAATTTACATACCAACATTTTACTTTTCTTCTAATGATGCAAATCATGTTCTTCAACAATTTAGTTTTTGAAGACAAATATCAATCTATCTCAAAGTTACTATTATTTCTCCAAAATTTCTAAAGCTATATTTTCAACCAATTTCATTTCATTTTATATGAATACTAGAATTTATTCTCAAATCTTTATTCAAAAATTTCCCCTTTTTAGTTCTTCAACTATGCACTAAAAATCTCAAAACTATCTCTTATAACTCTCGATTATATTATGTAAACACTAGGTCTTTTCACAAATTTTAATTAGCATTAGAAATCCTTAATTTACATTTAATCCCATTTAATCCTAAAAAAAATGCATGCTAACACTGGGTTTCGAATCCGTGAAGCCCAGGCAACGACCAAAGAAGCCCACGCCAACCACTAAGTCCATATGGACTTGTTGTCTCAAGTACAAACCAAAAGCCTTTTCACATCTTTCTCAATCTAGTGTTCATAAAAAAAATTCTACAAAAGAAATGTTTCGGCCATACTGAGTATCGAACTCAGACCTAACAAGGAAGCAGCGCACGGCCGAGCCAACAGGCCAATTGCGCCCAACACCCTAAACCCATTTCATGGGTTTTTGACCCAATTTTCTGTTATTTTATTGTCTTTCACAAAACTAGATTTTTCATTTGATCAATCTTCTCCACTAGTCTCCAAATAGTTTATTTAGACTGAAATTTATTTACTACAGAAATTCATGTGTTTAAAACTTATATTTAATAATATCTAAATTTCAATTCTCTCCTTCTTCTCTTTTATTACAAGAATGTAGTTCATCATTTTAATCACCTAGAAAATTTGTATTACTTTACAACAAGTAACAATAAGTTATGTATACTTTTTTTTTTCTATACAAAATTTCTTCTTTAAACATAAGGGAAATCTCTTCAATTATTTTAACAATTACTAGTTAACATACAAATGACAATTTCTTTTTATTTTAAATTTCCAAATTACATGACAATACTTTGTTCCTTAATCAATATTAGTATTTCTACAACTTATCAAACATAAAGAGAAACATGAATTTATCTTTTAATTAGGATATCAAAATTTTATCATTCATCAAGCATGCAAGTCCCTACAATTAGAAAGCATATGATCACCCATCTTGATTGAAAGCTTGAACAATTGAAAGAATGATCACCACTTCTCGCTCCAAGACTCCTAATTCCTCTTCTCCTCCTAGCAAGAGACTCCAAGAACAAGAACTCTTTTTTTTTCCTTTTTCTTTTCTTTCTTGATTACTTTTCGGTGTGTGAAATGAGAATAAATAGAGTGTTATTTATAGGTCTATGCTAGGGTTCAATTTGCATAATTTTACACCTAATAAATTACTAAATTTAATTCACCAACTCTTCATATTTTTAACTCCCAAAACCTACACCCTTTCACCTTCCCAACTCCTCACATTTGTAACTCTCATAACCTACAAACTCTTTCCCTACCCCACATGCTCAAAAACGGGCCACACCCTATGCTTAAGACCGGCCAAGCCAAGTGTGCACATGCACAAGCACACACAATCCCTTTGCCATGTCATCCAGCATGCAAACCAAAGCACATTCTGTGAATTAATGTGCTTTACTTTACAACCCGTGGGCTCTCCACCTCCAAATCTATTTATATACACTAAGCCCACCAAAATTTGATAAGGCATAGGAAAATTTTCCAACAGGGTTGTTCACGTGACCCCATTCAAAACCAACATCAAATTCATTTAAATCATACCCATGTCATCACATTTTTAATTTAAAATCCATACAGTCACATTTTATATATATATCCTATCTTTCATCAGAATATATACATACATACTAAAAAATAGTTTACTTTAAAAATCTAAAATGTATTATGCAAAAATAAATGCATATCCTCCAAAATTTATTTTGAAAATAAATACGCTCAAATATGCTTGCCGAAAACATGTGTGTCAAAAACCTATAAAAAGAACGTAAAATACAAGATTGAAATATTATATTTTTGTTGACTCAAAATAGGAAAAAATCAATACTGAAAATGTATAAATAGTTGGTAATCAAAATACGGGGTGAAAACACGTTACAAAATATACGTGCGTAACACACAAGGGTAAAATTGTAATTCTAATTTTGTGGGGTGTTACACATAAGTAGTTATGCGTATATGAACTTCAGTCCCTAAACAGAAAATTTCAGTCCTGTCTTCTTAGACCAGTTGAAACTTAGCAATTTTTTTGAGGCATCAAACAACTTCAGAAAAATATAAAATTTGGGATTATGGTTGTAGACACATAAAAGAGCATCCATGAAAAATTTTAGCTAAAAATACCCAACCAATATTTAGTGATGATTTTTGGAAGGCACAGGAGGATTTCTCAAAACAGCAATTTCTGCAGTTGGCTGCTGTCCAAAAATGGGACTGGTGTTTGGGCTATTAGATGACTCCCAAATATTATGAAAAAATTCATGTGAGCTCTAGACACATAGCTAAACAAGCCCCCAAAATTTGATTTCAAATTCCAAACGTTTATGAGTTAGAAATTCCCAAACTACACACTGCATGCATGTTTCTTCAACAAAAATTTGAAATGAAGTTGTTCTACCATACAACTTATTTTTTTCTTTATTCTTAACAAGTTAATATTCACACATGGCAACCCAACTTTTCTTAACTCTTACTACAAGCTAAAATTCATACAAAAAGAAAAAGATTAATCTTTTGAGTTTAGAGTTCACCCACCTTTTGGTTGTTGTAAGAAACTCCTTGTTAGTTTTGCTCATTGCTCCTTGAGATACTCCTTGCTTCCTACTTCACTTCTTCTACCTAGCCACTACTACAAAAGATCTCTTTTGATCTCTTAGTTAACAACTCTAGCCTTTACTATATATATATATATAATTTTTTTTTTTGAACACAAGAACAAGAATAAGTGAAAAGAGGATGAAAGAGTGAGTAAGAATGGGTATTTATGGAGTTGAGTGGGAGTTAGGGTTTCTCCTCTTGAGCTAGGGTCGGCCAATTTGAAGGGAGGGCTAGGATGGGGTTTGATCAAGTGAGTGGAGGTGAAGGGGTGAGATTAAGACAACACAACAATAATTAGAAGCTTCAAGACTCAACTTGGAGTCTTCATGAAGACCTCACATGGCACAATGTCCACCCTAGGATCTCATCAAGATTGGTGCTAGGGTTTCACATCATGATGAGGGTTAGCTTAATCCCTAGGGTACTAAACCTAGGTCACCAAACCCTAACCCTAACCCTAGTGTATAAACATGCATGGTTATTCAATTCAATAGGCATGCGCCATAAAAATAAATTATATATATATATATATATATATATATATATATATATATATATATATATATATATATATATATATATATATATATATATATATATATATATATTATATTATATTATTTTATTTTATTTGGGATATTACACATCGCACGTGCAAATCAAAGTTTTCAAAGTTTTTAGGGTAAATTTAAAAAAAAGTACACAAAGGTTTGGGCCAGTGTAAAAAAAAGTACATAAAGGTTTTTTTTTATAAAAAAGGACCCAAAAGTTTAAATTAAGTCAACTGGATTAGTTAGGTTAGGGTTAGGGTTAGTTCGAGGGGTTTATTTAAACACCTGGTTAGTTAAGTTGTGTTTTTTAAAAAAAAATTAAGGACTAATGTGGTTTTTTTAAACAAAATAAAAGATGAAAGTTGTTTTTTTAAACCCCACCCTAACCCTAACCCTAATCCTAGTTAACCCAGTGGACTTAATTTAAACTTTTGTGTCCTTTTTTTAATAAAAAACCTTTGTGTACTTTTTTTAAACTGGCCCAAACCTTTTTGTACTTTTTTAAATTTAGCCAAGTTTTTATTTAAACTTTTTTGGAATTACGTGTATCACTAGTTTAAATCCAACTTTTTCAAATAAAATACCACTTTCTCATCAAATAAACACGGACACCGCACGTACAACTCCAACTCTATTTTTCAACACGTGCATCGCACGTGCAAAACTAAGCTTTTCTTTAACATCATTTAAAACTTAAGAGTATCGCCCGTTCAACTCCATTTTTTTTAATCAAGACATTCATCGCACGTGCTAATTACTACCGACTTACGTATATCGCATGTTTAAATCCAAGTCTTTATTAAAACGTGCATCACACGTGAAACTTACTAGTATATTTAATTGGTGGGATATAAAGGTATGAAAAACAACTAGAACCATAAAGAAAAGAAACCTCACCTAGTTAGATTTAAAATTCCAAATGGTGTGAGATTATTAAAGATTCCAAATGGTGTGAGATTATCCGATAAATATGTTAACATATATGGATGCTACCACATATGGAAAGTCAATAGTAACAGAATTCACGTATTATTTCCAGAATTCATGAATAATTCGTGTATATATCAATGACCATATGAATTCGCAAATACATCACCATCCAAATAAGTCGCTATGTACGCGAATTATTCGCTTTAATTTGCGAATATCTCTAATATTATAATGGGAGAAGGCCTTAGTGTCATTTGTCAATCTATCAACACGTGCAACGCACGTGCATAACTGTTATAAAGGAGGCCCAAGATTCAAACCTAGACTACTTCTGAATTTTTACTTTAAAAAAACTATATTTATAAAGACGTGCATTGCACATTTAAATCGCTAATCTCTAATATTATAATGGGAGAATGCCTGTGTCATTTGTAAATCTATCAACGCATGCAATGCACGTGCATAACTATTATAAAGGAGGTCTTAGATTCAAACCCAGACTATGTTTGAATTTTTACTTTAAAAAACTATATTTATTAAGGCGTGCATCGCACGTGTAAATTACTAGTATGTTTAAAACGCAAATTATTCACATGAAAAATCAAAAAAGAAAAAAGAGGATGAGGACGGTCGATGAAAAGAACTATGGTGGATGGCTTTGTTGCGGCCTGATGAGAATGGGAAGAAGATGACTTATTGGTTATTAGGGTAAATTGGTAATTGATATTTTTACCACTTATAAATTTTCTTTTTAATCCATGTATTTTATTATTTGGTGGGACTCTGTGACCAAAGTAACTTATGCATACTTTAGATCATTTTAGAGCATGCACAGTTGTAACCCCTGTTTTCCATTTTATATATTTTTTGGGTATTTTTTTTCTTCTTTTGGTGTATTCTTCTCATTGTATATCTTCTTGGACCGTATATTGGATCTTCTATTTTCAATATATATTCATTTATCGTTTTGTCATCTTTATTTGAGTTCTTATTTCTGTTGTCTCTTTTTCTTTCGTCCCTGTTTGATCGTGCCAGTATTTTTTATTCTCATTTTATTGTTTGTGCCCTATTTGATGTATCCATTTTTGTGCTATCTCTTTGTTGGATCACTCTATTGTTCTTGTGGCTTTCCTATGTTAAATCCTATTCAACATATAACCATATAAACTACCCCAGACCCATTAATTACTAAATCTATACCATGTTTTGCACTTAACCCAAACCCGGTTCCCCTTCATTTACTGTGCCACCTCCCCCTACCCTATTAACCCTAAATCCCATATCTACCCATATATATAAACCCACCTATAATAATTTCTATTCATCTCCCCCATACAACTGCCTTTCGTTGTGCTTCTCCCTCTCCCGTTGCACCCCCAACTCCGGCCTGCACCCCCTAGACCCATACCCCGATCTCCTCTCCCGTCCTTCCTATCTCTCCGCTGTGCACCTCCAAGCCGACCCTGACCCCCTTGTGTTTTCTCCCTGCTGTCGCGCCGCATCCACCTCGACGCAACTCGTCGCCTCCATCTCCTCGTGTGCCTGCTTCGTCATCGCGCCGATGCAACAGCAACAGCAACAACACATCGCCATGCTGTGCTCCACCGGCTGTGTGCATCGACAGCGCCGTCGCTCACGTCGTCTCTTGTGCTGTCATTTCCCTTGCTGTTCTTGCCGCTATTGTGTGTTGGTTGGTGTGCTCGTGCATCTCACGTGCACTTGGTTGTTGGTGTGCATTGGTTTGTGATTGTGTTCGTTGGGTTTCGTCCATTCGTGTGCTCGTTTTGTGTTCGTGCGTTCCTTGTTCGGAAGTTCGGTTCGTGATCTGTTCGTTTGTGGTGTTCATTGTCCGGGAATCTGTTCCTATTAATCTTTCTTTTCCTTCGTCGGTTTCCTTCGTCGGTTAAGGCAAATAACTTGTATTCTTTTCTTTGTGTAATACAAGTACTAAATACCACCTGTAGTATAGTTAGGTTCTAGAGACAATTCGTGTGTGAATCCTCTGTTATATATTTTCTCTATTGTGTTGATTCGACCATAGTTTCCTCACGACATACATGACATGAAACAACTAGGGATGATCACTTTAGAGATGTATATGTGCATACCATTTTGTGATATCGTGTGCTTGATGTGTTATTCGTGTTATAACTTGTTGTAGAATTGCAAAATACCCTATACCATGTTGTTTGGACATCTAGAACACTATATTTCATGTTTGGGTTGATTTGGATGAGTTTTATATGAATTAGATGATTTTATGTTCGAAGAATAATTCTATATTTTTCTGTTACTTTACTTTTAATCAGTATTTTAGACCCTATTAAGTTCAGTACATGAATTTTATTTGTGAACATGAACTGTAGAGAATTCTGTCTATTTTCCAACCCTTCTGACATATCTCAGTTTCGTTTTACGAGTTGTGAGTTATGTCTATTTTACTACAGAGGTGTAAAGAGATTTTCAGATTTTGTTTTCTATGAATTCTGAAGAGTAATCTATTTTTATCATGATGTTAAAAGCATTATTTTGATCCAATATTTTGCACAATACAACTAGACTTGATTGAGATTAACCCTGAATTTTTGTGGATTTATTTGATGAGTTTTACAAACTGCTCTATGTTTCAAAACAATTACTATACATGCAGAATTTTCATACTGTTCAGTAAAGAACCTGATTTTTGACCTAATTCTACTTGCTATTTGTAAAATATTTGTGAATATTAAAGTTAGCCTACTGTGTCTATTTTATAACCCTTTTGGCGGATTTCGATTTCGATTTATGGTTTGTGAGATATTATTGTTTTCGTACTGCAGTGTTTATAATTCCAGATTTACAAAACTACTACATCTTGATGTTTTCTGATTTTTGTTGACTAAACTATTTTATATTCTGATGTAGCACATATAGGGAATACCCCAGATTTTTCGTGGATTTAATTAATGAGTTTTCATGCTATTTTCCTGACTTTGAATACAAACTTCTGATTTCTGACTGAACGTGTTTTTTTGGATTCAAACCTGTTTTGAGTTATGATGTTGTGAAATACTATATGACTTATATATATTCGCTGGATTCGGCCGGAAGTCTACTTTTTAGATTTTCTGACGGATTCAGATTTGCATGTTTGTAGCAATGGGAATTCCTATTTTAGTGTAGTACTGTCTTGCTGTCCTGAATTAGAATTTTCGTTGAACTATTCTTTTATGTGCTATATTTAGTCTGTATATGTTTGTCTGTCACTCTGAACCTGTTAATTGTTTATACCATTATATTCTCATTCTGTTTTCTGCACATACATGTCTGTCTGATAATAATAATAAAATAACCAAGTCGGGATTTGTGGGAAAGATCTAGTAGTGGAAAATATAGAAATGTATATTTGGAAGGGGGCCCGTGTTTCCCATCTGATTATTTGTTATGTAGTACAATTATGTTATCTGAACCCTGACTGCATTACTTTTCTATAGGAAGGTGTACTCAGAAGAGAACCCTTAGGTTCTATCTGTCTATCTAATCTGCATCTGATATCTGTCTGTCTGATACCTGAGTACACGGCCCTATATGATTCCCTACGAAATCTAAACATAATCTGTTTGAATGTAAAAACCATGTGGTAAAAACATGTGACACATGAAGTGCTACCTAGATAGTAATAAACACAAGACTTATAAGGACATGACATCTGTTATCAGTTTATCTGTATCTGTTAGCTGACATCTGTTATCTGATTATCTGTTGTCTATATGACTATCATCTGACACTATATCTGTATATCTATCTGCTTACCACTTGACACTTGACACATGTTATCTGTATCTGTTAGTATATCATGCTATCTGATTTGTTCCTGATTTATGTTAGATATTATATTTCTGTTAACATGCTTATACCATGCTATATTTGTTTCTGCTGTTATTTTGTATTTGTTATTTTTTTCACATGTACTTGTATCCTGCACTACAAACGGTCCGTAACTTGCATTGATAGGAGTTTATTTTTTTGTCCTCTTCCTGCAATTTATTAATTGCAGACCAGGGTGATCAGCTGCAGATGAAGTTGGTGATATGAGATATTAGTGCTGGAATTTTTATTATTATTTCTGTTGCTTATTTGAACAATTGTATTTGATACTTGGATTTATTTTGTATTTGGTCAATATGACCCAGGATAATAAACTTGTTCAGATCTGATTTATTTAAGATTATTATATTTTGGTTTCAAGTAAATTTCTGTTGGTATATTTGATTCAGTTATGCATATGTGGTTGATTCTCTTGCTTCCAACTCTGATTATTTCTGTGAGATGTTGTAAAGATTCTGAACAGCTTATGGATGATGAAAATTATTCGCTGGGTTTAGTCACGTATCTATATTCCGTATTCTCCTTTTGGGAAGCGGGTCGTGACAACAGTTGTGGGCTATTTTTTCATTTTGCCCCTTTTTTAGGAAAACGATGTTGCAGTTGTCAGCTATTTTTTTTCATTTTTTGCATTTTGGTGAACAGTTCATTGCTATATTTTGAGAAAGGATTTGGCAGTTCCCATATTATAGGGGATGAAACATTACATCTTGTTTCGTCCCTATAATTTTTTTATTTATTCATCGGACGAAACATGATGTTTCGTCAAGAGATGGTATCGGGTCCTATCGGGTCGGATCCTTCACTACCTGGACCCAGACTTGCAAGAACCGGGTCCGGGTACGGGTCATAGTTAAAAAAATCAACCCATCGGGTCCGGTAACGAGGAATAAATATTTGCACTTAAGTATTTTTGCACTTGATACCCTACGGTTCCAACAATTTTTGCACTTAAGTAGGTGAATAAATATTATGTTTACACATCTGTCTTCAACAATTACTTTTATATGTATATCTCTATAACCCTATTATTCAAATTCTATATTTTGGGGGTATTTTTTAACAGGTCCGGGTCCAGATCTGCTCCATTTTGAGATCCGGATCCAGACCCGAATCCGGAAGTGTATCAGGTCTTATTTTAGGACTCGAACCTTGACCCGACCCGTACAGATCAGGTTGGTTCTGATCCAATGCCGGGTCTGGGTCGGGTTCAGGTATCGGGTAAATGTGATAGTGCTAGTTTCGACCGATGAGATGTGTAAAAAAAAAAAAAATTAATCGGCCGAGGAAAATTTTAATTTTTTATTCTAAAAACTCGTGTTTAGTTAGATAATTAGTGAGAAATGGGTGAGAAAATTAGTTAGATAATTAGTGAGAAATTGATGGCAAAAAAAAAAAAATTTTTTTGTGAGTCCAAAATAAATAAAAAAAATATTGAAATATATTTAAAAAATTAACAAATTTGGACAGTCCAATTTCGTCTATGAAATTGCCATATTTTGAATTTAACGGCTACAACAAACGAGACAAATTTTCAAATTCTATCTTTCCAATTTGCCATTTTCTTCACAAACAATTGTGGATGCTCTTAGGGAATAAACTATTTGTCTACCTATTCTTGAAACTCAAACTTTTGTTACACCAGCTAATTATTTTGTACTTCTTTTGTGAGTTTTGAAAATAGTGATACACCCTCTACTTTATCTAAATCATGCATAATTAAATCTAAATAAACAATTAAATAAGCATGTTATTAATTTATTATTAGATCATCATGATTATTACTATTGTTATTCGTTAGTACTTACGAATTTTATCCGAATTTGCGAAATATATCCCTAATTCCGTATGCTTAAACCTCACCGAACTATACCCGAGTCTCGGATTTGTGACCACTGGAAATAACCTTCACTATTATTCTCTCTTTTATTTTTATTATTTATTTTCTCTTTTATATTTTCTTTATTGACAAGTATCTCATTTATTGTATTTTTTTTTCTTTTACAAGTCTTTCCATCTACATAAACCCTTTACTTGTATAAATTGGCCATGAGCCCTAGCAATCAATATCAAGATCGATAACAATTACTTCTATCCTCCTCACAGATCTAACAAGATCTTGGTAATTTAGTGATGAAACAGTGTTTATTTTCTCCTTTATTTGCTTGGAAAAGATGGAAACAGAAAAACATAATAATAAATTTAAAAAATAAAACATATTAAATTGAATCAAAATAGTGAATAGAGTAAAATATAATAAAATATAATAAAATAAAATGAAGTAAAATTAAAAAAAAAACAACTGACATGGGAAGAGTACAAAATTTTGTGACCTACAATATTTTCACCTGCAACATTTCTAAATTCAAGAAACATCAAAGTAAAGATGACTTTTTTTACAGGTTGCAATTAGATAAGGGCTATAAATATCTTAAATGAGGTTGAAGAGAGGGTAGCATTACACCTCAACATGCCCTATATATATATATATATATATATATATATATATATATATATATATATATATATATATATATATATATATATATATATATATATATATAAAGCTAAAAGTTAGTACATAATATAATACATTGGTTGGGTCGATTTGATAGTATTAAGGGTTGCAATCAGTTAAGGGCTATAAATACCTTAAATGAGGTCGAAGAGAGGATAGCAGACGTCTGTCGTACACCTCAACTTGCCCTAATTCGCTACATTTGATCCGCTATTTAATTACAACCAAGCTACCCCTAGGAGAAGATTGCCCCCAACATTCAAGATCACTAATAAATTTTGTTACAAAATAACATATAGTCTCGGGCTCAAAACAGAACAAAAACAGTGGAGTACTATGCAGAGCATTCATTTCAATCACCTCGAGTTACTGCCCTCTCCATTACCTGTGTGATCTCTTACCTGACCAACTCCTCATAAGAGTATTGCCCTTGCTCCCACACTGTCCACACCTTGCATGAGCTGCTCCTTCTTCTTCTCATTGTCACATCCATCCAACCAGTAACCAAACCAAAATTTTGCGTTAGAAATTATAGTATGTGCAGAAAGATACATATCTGCAAAGATTCTATCATTTCTAGCTAGCCAGATGATCCAGCAAATTGCGATTATGAGAAGGTGTCAAGTTAATCTTTGTGAGTGTGAACCAAAACACTAAGTTGAGAAGCATTCATAGATAGATTGTGGCATTGTGTGAATGTTGAAGAGGTTGGTAAATAGTTTCAGGTGGTGACTGTTGTAGGGCACTCAAAAAATGTATGGAAAGTTGTCTCAACCCGAAATGCACAAGCTGTGCATGCCGGGTCGCCCAGCCATCCTTTGGAGAGGAATGAAGCTTTGCAATTTATCTTCTCCCAACTCAGTTGCTAGATGAATACTTTGCCTTTTAGTGGTGCAATTGACTTTCAGGCAGAAGCATGATTAGGGGATTTGAGAATAGAGTAGCTGAAGAGAATGTAGGACTTGAAAGAGAAAATAATTGTTGCATTGTGTCTCCAGGATGGGCAATCTGCATCTGCTGTTAGGTGAAAGTGTGTTATAAGCTCTAGCAGTTTACTCTTCTCTTCTCTGAGTGTTGAAATAAAGATGTTGTTGAACCTAGGTATCCAATGTCAAACATTATTAATCCACTCTCCTTAGGAGAGTATATCAGGTTTAGGATTCAATGCAGCTGCTGCTAAGACAAGGCAGATTGATCGGAGATATTGTTCCCTTTAATCCATCTGGAAGCCCAAAACTTAATCAGTTTCCCATTGCCAAGTTTCCATATTTTGCATGAATTGATCTTTGAAGTGGAAGATCCATTTCCAGAAATTTAAGGCTTGGGAAAGGCAAATAAAATTGTGGGAGCTGGCATTGCAGTACAGAGATAGTAGGGTTTGAGTTACTAAAGAATCAAAAGAGACAATCTTCATCTACCATTTGATCAGTATGGCTTCATTAAAGATCTTCAAGTCTAAAATTTCATGCCCCCCCCTGTTGTTTAGGCTGACAGAACATCTTCCACTGCATAAAAGCAGTGCCCTTCACATCCTTATTGCCCCGACCAAAAGAATCCGCTCCTAATCTGGTCAATTCTTCTTATCACCCAAAGAGGAAGTCTGAAGAAAGAAGCATAGAAGCATAGTATACATGTAATGCTCTAAGCACTGAATTGATGAGCACAAGCATCTTACCTTTCCACACTTAGAAAGTAAAGATGACATGGAGGAGGGTGTCGGGGAATATGGACATCTTATATTGCAGATAAGAGAGAATCACAATCGGTGATTATAAATCTTTGCTTGGAATTACCATAGGGAATCCTGACTGCTCAGAGTTTATCGTTAAGGCTATAAGCGGAGACTCAAGCGTAGAATTGAGATTTGGGGGTAATGTATATTTGGTGGGAAATAAAGGTTAAAAAAAACAATTGAAACCATGAAGATTCTAAACGTTGTGGGTTTGGAAAATCCAATTGTCGGCCGACAAGAGCAGTAAGTGATTACACGATAAATCTCTAATATTATAATGGGAGAAGGCCTTAGTGCCATTTGTCATTTGTCATTTTGTCATTTTGTCATTCTACCAACATGTGCAACGTACGTACATAACTAATATTAAGGAGGTTTCCGGTTCAAATCCTCTCTTTATCAGAGTTTTTATTTTTATATTTTGAAATTATTAAAACGTGCATCGCACGTGTAAATTACTAGTATAGGTAGTTTAAGAAAAGTTGTGAAATTTTTAGGCAAACCAGAATCGGTGAGCAAAAAAAAAGAGTTGATATTAACTGAGCCAGATTCCCGATCGTTGAATGTGTCACAGATTATAGACCCTTTGCTCCTCCATTGGGCATATTTATCTTCACCCTTTTATGTGGCCAAAGATTTGTCCGGTGAAGTTCCCCAAGAAGATCAAGATGCTGCATCAGGTAAAGAAGGTAGTTGATACCCTCGAGAAGCTATTAGGTCTTGTAAAGAAAAAAAACACAACATAAGAAAGGACGATCCTGCGAATAAGATCAATATGCTGCACAAGGTAAAGAACCTACTCAGTATCCACGAGAAGCTTTTAGGAGTTGTAAAGAAAAAACCACAAACGATAAAGAACAATCCCACATAGGAGAATGAATTTGGGAATTTAATTTAATTTAATTTTTAGAATATGTTCGTAGCACACATCCACTTTCGACCCGTAAATAAATTAAAGTAAAACCAAAAAGTTCCCAATCTCTCTCTCTGTCTCTCTCTCTCTCCAAATCTACGTTTTCATGATTATATCAAACTAGTTAATCTAATTCTAGTTTTTATTGTTTTTTCCATCTAATCAACAATCAACAAATCAACCTACAATAGAACCTCTCATTCCTTGCACCCCCACTGGAACAAAAAACCGATACACGGATCCCCAAAAAAAATCATATATAAATAACCCAAGTCCCTTCCATTTTTGCGAAAGAACTCTAGTCTTTTTTTCATTTCCCTTTATTGAAGTCTGATTAGGAGATGGGGGATGATGACGACGGTGATGGATATAAAATTAATCGGATTTCAAGATATTTCACGGACGCGGATTCAGACCCGAACCCGGTTCTCACATTTCCACGTTCGAGTTCGGGTTCGGATTCAGGTCCAACATTTGGACCAGTACAATATCGGGTCTATGTCCGGGTAGTGCTCTATCGAGACCGATAGGACCTGTTACCAGTGCTACCCTGACATCACTGTCGACCAGAGCAGCCAGTTCCAAAATCCCTCAAATTCTCCCTAATAGACATCCTCCCATGTCCCATGCTACGGTGACTAGAAAAAAAAATGTTTAATTAACTAGAAAACTTATAACGGTAAATTTCACTTAACTATATCCCTGTTTCACCAATTTGTAGATAACTATATCTAGTTTTTTTCCGGTGTGATATACTCTACACGTAAACTTAGTGCGGTTCACAACTTTAGTGCTAACGGCATGAACTTTTTGATAAGTTTAATAATTATACCCTGCTTTGACCGGTCTAAGTGCATACACTCTCTCTCTCCCTTAAAGCTTAAATTCCTTTCCTTTTTTTTAAAAATAATTAAAATTTACTTACCCAAAATTACTCTTCACCGTCTCTTTATATTATTTTTCACTTTTTAAATAGAGAAATGGGATAATAAGCACTGTTTATTATAGAAAATAACATAATTAAATAGTAATGGTAGTCAACAGTATATATTAGGAAGAAATCACCCAAAAAAACAACAAATATTGCATCATATGGTATTAGGTGATACATGAAATTGACCGAGTACACCAATTCGAGTCGAAAATATGAACAGAGTACATCCATCCGGAAAAAAAAGCACTACAAATTAGTGAAACGTGGGTTTTATTGAAATTTACCCAACGTTTAAAACCCCAAATTTAATGCTAAGCCATTTTATCTACAGTCAAAAAGCCCATATCACACGGCCCATAAGATTGGCCATGTTTCTGAGCAGTTGCTTATGATACTCATCTTTTGAAATCGCATGTAATGAATTTTAGCTGCAAATAATGATTTACCCTGTAAAAAGTAGTGTTTCTAAATAGTAAATTATTCAAACTGTTGCAAAAGAGAAAGACAGAGATAGAAAGATGTAGCCGAAAATCCAAGTCTTATAGCTCTTTTTTCATTACATATATATAGGAAAAAAGTTATGATTAATGTTTCGTGGTAGGATTGGGCCGTCACCTGAATAGGTAGTTACAGTTTTACAACACTACTCCTTGGATGCTTATTTTTAAAATATTGCATCATTAGAATGTTTCATAAAGAAAAGCTCACATTTGGAAAAAAAATCCTTACCGAAATAAAAGAGTGCTAATTTTTCAGGAATCTAAATGGGTGCAACTTATATTGCCTCATTAAAAACCGTTTGAAGAGAAAACCCAGTAGGAAAAAAACCCTCATCCAAGAGAAAGAGTACAATCCGCAAAAACATTCTTCATGATGTCTCCATCAACATCTTCAGGATGCTTGCATTTGCAGGATGCCCCCCCTTAAAACACTAAAAACTCTTACATTTTGTTCTTACATCAACTTGAATAAAAAATTACCCCAAAAAAAATACATTTGGTCATTACATCCCAGCTGAACAATTTATTAGCCTATATATTTATATGTCTATCTGTTGAAATCTTGTTATGTCAATTTGTTGTACTAACTTTGGAAATATGGACTTTATGAGAGATTTTGTGAAGAGATTTGTAAGGTTCTCTGAAGACTTGATCCGTTTTACATCAATCATCTTTTGTGACTTGAAGCTAGCGGGTGAATTTTTTTGGGTGAAATATGCTTCATCCCATCTCCTTTTGATGAAGTATTTTTGAATGCTTTATGCATAGGCTTGTTTGTGACATATGGAAGTTCACAACTCCCCCTGATATGCTGAACTAAAGACATTTATCATGCACATTCTCTACTTGCTTCATGAAGTGTCAGTATCTCAGAAAGATTGGTCGAAGTTGTTGCAATTGTTTATTTGTTGATCTCCATGAAATAGTTGCATCACTATAAAGAAAAACATATTCTGCTTATGATCTCCCCTTATGGGGATCAGATAAATAATCTGCATCTGTATATCCAACAAGGTCAACACATTCATATGAATAATATAAACCAAGATTTAGTACACTGTGCTAAATAAATGAATGCACCTATTGCACTTAGATAGGGTACTCATTTTCTTCTTTCGATCGATATGGATCATGGTCAACTGCTAGTGACCTTACCACCATAGGTGTACTGAGTAGATAATAATCACTCATACTGAATCACTTCAGGAGATTTTAGCATATTTGACTTGATGTAGGAAAATTCCAGTGTTCTTGTGTTTGATCTGCAAGCCAAGATAAAATTTTCTTTCACACAAGTCTTTCATCTCAAATTCTCCCTTAGGATAGCTAGTAGCCTTTTTCAATCTCTTCAGGATCTTCCCTAGACAGATATTCACTGAGCCTATTGTACCACATTCTTTCGGATTGTTTTAGTCTATATATGGCTCATTTTAATCTAATATACAGTGCGTATTTTTAGATTTGATTTAAATCATTCGGGGATTTCCATATATATCTTACTATCTAGGTTACCATATAGGTATGCTGTCATCACATCCATGAGTCTCATATCAATTTTTTCCGAAACATCGATACTTATCTAAATGTGATGATGTCCATGATCGGGAAATATGTTTCTTCATAATCTATTCATGATCTTTGTGAGAACTCTGGAACAAGTAACCGTGTTTTATACCTTTGGATCTCAGTCTTTTCATTTCTTACAAACACCCGTTCGAAACATACAGGGTTTATTCCTTTTGGGGCTTGTACTATAAAACACTCCACGTTTTGCGAGGGAACCTAGTTAAGCTTAAATCACATCATTCCATTTTGGCCAATCTTGTCCCTTTCGACATTCAAGGATTGTTCGTGGTTCAGTGTTATCCTCATTTTCATCACCCTTTTTAATCTCATTTACTACTGCATATGAACAAATGTCGTCCATAACAAATTCTTTTCGATTCTAAGTTTCTCCTAATTATGTGTAAAACACAGATTTCTCATTATTATTGGGTACCGATACCTCTTTTTCAGTCTCTTCTGGGATATGAGGCACATCCTCGACGGGAGCAATATGGTTTATTTTGGAGAAATTTAATATTTGGTTCAAGACATCTTCTAGACCGTCATGAACACTCTCTACAGAAGATGCTAATTCAGGAGTTGCTTCTTCAGGAGCATTAGGGTGTGTTATTGTATTCAATCTCCTCTTTGGGGGAGCAAAAACTTTAGAATCTTTAGGTCTTCCACGTTTTTTTTGTTGTTGATGTGGAGCGGTTTCATTTGTTGTTTTGTTTGGTTCTTTGGGTATTTTGATAATTCACGACGTTATTCTGGAACGAGGTATTTATCTTCCTTTTTATCTCCCCCTAACGGCGGAAATATTGTCTCATCAAAATTGGATGTTCAACCTCTATTCGTAAGGATATACAAAAATCATTGAAGGTCTGTAAGGTAAATGCAACTGCATTGTCTAGTCTTATTGTTTTAATAGCTTGTTCGAGGAAAATGGATGATTTGGGTCTAGAAAAACGCGTTCTAATTAATTCATCAAGTAATACCATAAAGTATCTAAAAATATAATATTTAATCAGTAGGGGCAAATAAAAAAAATTGTGCATCAATAAATTCTAAAGAAATATTGTTCTGAAATCATATGTGCTAAAATATAGTTCCAAAAATACTAACATAAAGTCTCAATGTCAAATGGTGCAATGATAAATAAAACTAAGCTACTGATAATCCAAAAAAAAACAAAAATTAAAGATGTCAAGTTTGTGTTTTCTTGTTCTTCAAGATCCTCGCTAAGGCGGTCATCGTTATCTATATCAAGGGTAACATTTGCTTTGATCTTCTGGATTTTCATATATTTGGCCACCACTTTCTTTGATGTACGACAGGAGCGGGATCAATGACCTTCACACTCACACTTGAAGTATGTATCACTTGGTCCTCTATCACTTGAAGGGGGTTGCTGATGTCCTTGATTTTCAGGATGCTTCTTTTGTTTCTTCTGTTACTTATTCTGTCTACCACTGCTTGGGTTATCGCGCTTCCCTCTTCCTTTGTAGCCACCTCTACTGGAGTGACTACCTCGACGACCTCCCTTCCCTCTGCCAGTGTAATGCCCCGGGTTCCCAATACCCGGAACCCGGGACACAAGCCAGGATCTTTCCTTCAAATGAGGCTCAACACAACAAAAATCATAGGAAATTCAAAACTTATATTACATCAAATTGTTATCACAATATCCAATGATTACAACAATTACAATTAATTGGTACAACATGAATATACAATAAAATTGGACAGTAATCAGCTGCTGAGTGTTGACTTCCATTTCTGGCTTTGTGAGGGGTCAGGGTTCTGAGATGAAGGCCTAGGTTGACTCCAACTGCCATTTTTGGCAGGGGTTGTAGATCCATTTTCTCTATTCGATCTTGATCGTTGGAGCTCCTGATGGCACCTTAATCTTGGCCGTCCAATTTTTGGGGGGGGGTTTGTGTGACACTCTGATCGCCGTCGAACCCCCCTGGCATTCCTCCATCCCCTTGCAGCTCTGATGATCTCCCGGTGTGCCCGTTCAATTTCATGGGCTCCATCGATGGTGCGCTCCGGTGAGGTCACTTGCTTGTAGGATCTATCATCTCTAAGCGAAGGGGTTGGGGAAGCAAGCAGTTGGAGCTCCGCCTCCAACTCCGCTGGCTTGTCAAGCATAAATCGTATGAGGTATGAGTCTTGAAAGGGGAAAACCTTTGCAAATTGTGGCACGAGAGTGATGTCTGGGCTTCGGATAAGTATTCTGGTCGACACAATCTCTGATCGCCAGATGGTCTTCTCATCAATGTCTTCTATTGTTCCAAACTCTGAGATTATTTCTTGCAATGCCTCTTTCTTCCAGAAGTGGAGCGGGACATTATGAATCCATACCCAAAACCATTCACCTTGCGGTAGTTCTGCTTCGAAGCTGGTTGACCAAGGGGCGAATTCGACCTTGAAGTGACCAAAGTCTACCGTTCCCAAATTACAAACCTCGCTTACTTTCTCCGTTGATGGGAATGAGACCAGGAATTGGCGGTGGCAAAGCTTCTTAGCTACCCAGTTTCTGTGAGCCCTCATTGGCCACTTCAGGTTTAAGGTGTGGAGGATGTGATTCTCCGAAGGGCTACCTGCTCTTACTTTAGCTATCACACACCATTGTCGGAGCCATTTCTCTTCGTTTTCTATAATGTCGAGGCTGTTGGCAAGCTGAATATAGGAGGGGTTATCTGGCGATCTCCTTCTTCTAATTGGATGCTCGTCGTCATTGTTAGAGGCGATGACGTTGGTGCAGTCGTACGACATGTGCCCCCACTTCATGCACTTCAGGCATCACACCTCCTTTGTGCAATCTTATCGGAAATGCCCCAAGTCCCCACAGTTGAAACATGGTGCCGGTTTGCGTTTCCATCTCCTTTGTTTTTTTTTATTTCTGTCTGTGGAGGTGGGGAATTTTGTTGCCTTTTTTTTCGCTTTGCTTACCACTGTCACCCACTCAGTGTCCTATCCCTTTTCTGTATAGGCCATCTCCATCGTCGCCTTGTCTTGTGGCTCCCCTTCTTGGGCCCACTCGACAATTGGCTTCGGTGGAGATTGCGCCAATTGCCTCTGATCGGGGTGAGACTGAGTAGAGAGGACAGAGGGGTACTGGGGTTTGTAATTGTGATTGGAGGTATTGGTGATAGGATTATGTGCGGGATGTAAGTTCTGGTACTGGTTAGGATGCTGTGGTTTGTGGTGGTGGTCAGATGGTGTTGGTCTCTGTTGGGGGAGGAGTTGCTGTGGGTGTTTGTCTCTGTGATTGTGACTTGTGGCCAGGGTTGTGGAAGAATTTGGGGTAGGGTTTGGGTTGTGCCTTGGGGCCCAGGATTGGTGGTTGGGATGGTATCTTTTCTGATCATGTACGCTATGGCTGTAGTGTTGCTTGTCCTGCCTTTTGCCATAGTAGTGGTGGTGGTTCCTTAGGGGGTCCTTTTACGCGCGACAGCGCTAGTAGGGGGACCCTCTCTATGGGACCTACCTCTAGGGGGCAATTTTGTTGGGCAATGATGACGGAACGCTCACCCATTCCGCTGTTGATGTGAACTATGGTATGCTCGCGCGGGGGATAGAGCTCGTCTGAGCCCCCTGTTGTCTACCTGCACAGGGGAGAGGTGGGGTTGTGCTATTGAGTTTGGTGGGGGAGGAGGTGAGGGTGGGGGGAGTACAGTGGAGAGTGCAGTGGGTTGGTTATAGGAAGTGGGGGGTTCAGTTGTCTGGTCGACAACAGGGTGGTAGCGGACCATCTCGTTGGGCCTGCATCCACTTAACTCCAACTCCGAAAGCCCCATCGCACGTAAAAGATATGTTTCATTAGGGGTGGGAATTCAACGGTAGGCATAAAAGGAAAAAGCCTGAGTCTTTGGGACGAGAATCAGAGCTATGAATGGGTATTTTGGGGAAGAATACGAATGAAGGAACAAAGAAAATGGGGCAAAAAGAGAAAGGGGCCATTTTAGGAGAACAAGACAACGGTGAATGGGGTAAGAAACCAAAACGAAGCATCTACAATGGGGTCAAGGCTTCGGAGATTGCGCTAGCCTCGACCGCTCCGCCTACAAATGAGGAGGAGCCACATCATTCTGACAGCACGAAGACCAAGAGTTGCAATGACAGCGCGAAGACCAAGGGACAGCTACGTCTGCTTCAACCCAGCTTTGAGATAAGCGATGAGAGCATTAATGAACGAGTTGGGCCCAAAGAGGGGCCCAACAATGCTCACGACGTAAATAAAAGAAAAATGGGGATGCTGAGAGAGCGACAGGAAATGGGCCCAACGAGGGGCCCACTTACGACCAGAACCCTATTTTGGCAATTGTACCTACTGTATCTGCGGCCCAACTTTCTTTTGGGCTCAAATCTCCTAGCAAAATAAATGGGGAAGATGAGCACACCTTATTAGTAGCTCAACTTATTCATGGGCCCAACAGTTCTAGCTCAAATCTCATTCTGTCTGAAGTTACGGGAGATCCCACCATACAGGTTGCACACCACAGTGATGAAGACGATCGTGAAGACAGACTGAACCTCAAAGATGACTTCATCTACTCTTAGGGGGAATATGTGGAGTCAGAGGATTATGATTTTGATGTTGACTTCCGAGCTATTTCCTTAGATTTGGTTCCCTCCACTTACCCAACCTCCCAACTAACTGCACCTGGCCCGAGCCATTCAGAACAAGGTTCAGAGTACAGAAAGTGGCTAAGAGGACTAATGAGGAGTCCCTATATGACTATCCGGAGATCGCAGTGGCCGCTAAGTCCTTTAAATCTAGCAACGGAGGTACGCGTTCCTGCTTAGCATCTATTTTTAATTTCATGACTGATAATGAGACTTTTAGTCTAGCCAATACCTGTGGTCTTGCGGTAGGCGACACTGATCGGAATTCGTTCCTCCTTAATAGGATTAGGGGGTGGGAGACGGATAGGGTTACCCTCAATTTGAACTTGATCTCCAAATCGAGTCACGTTCCTCTATCTACACATAGTTAATGGAGGCCTTATTCTGGAACGTTAAAGGGTTGTGAAGGCGGGGCAAGCGAGAAATGGTTAAGGAGGTCATAGCCAAGTCAAAAGCTACATTGTTGGTCTTCAAGAGACCAAACTTTCACATATGTCTAGACTTAATAGATTGGGGGAAAATCGAATATCCGAGTGGAGAATTTCCCCATCTGTTGTGGCCTTTGGAGGTATCGCACTTGGTTTTAACCCAGGAACATTCCACTGTCTAGATGAGCTCTACGGGCAATTTTCTGTATCGATCTTGCTCCAATGTAAAGCCGACAGGTGGACTCAATCAATTACAGTGGTCTATGATCCACACACCACTGCCTTTAGGATGGCTTTCTGGACTGAATTAAGAGCGATACAAACACACTGGCCACACCCATGGGTGGTAGGGGCAATTTTAATATCACTAGATTTGCATCAGAACACAGAGGCAGAGGATCCAGTGATTCTGATAGGGAATCTTTCAATGAGGTGATCACGGATCTGGAACTGGTAGACATTCTCATATCTGATAAACTTTTCACTTGGTCGAACATGCAATCTTCGCCCATTTTAGCTAAACTGGACAGGATATTGGTCTCCAGTGACTGGGAGACCAAATTCCCATTGTTTACGGCTAAATCACTTCCTAAACCCACTTCGGATCATGTGCCTATCTTCTTATCCTCCGGGGAAGATCTACCCAGGAAAACACCAAAGTTTAGATTCGAGAGAGCATGGCTAGAAATCCAAGACTTCCACCACATGGTCTACGAGAGCTGGTCTAACCCAACTAAAAGAATTGAAGCGACCACTATATGGTGTGAAAAGATTAGAAGACTTAGGAGTAAACTCAGAAAATAGAACCGAACCAGATTTACGCTAATTTGGAGGGCAAAAGAATCCATTCTTGAAGATATTGATGAGCTTGAGAAGATTGAAGAGACTAGAGATCTGATTCAGGAAGAGCGGAATAGACTGCTCCAACTCAGACAAGAAATATATCAACTTTATAGGGTAGAAGAAATCAAATGGCAACAGTGATCCAGAATCTCGTAGCTCATTGAGGGAGACGCGAACACAGCATTCTTCCATAGAGTGGCCAGTGCCAGGCGTAGATCTAACCTCATTCACTCGATCCAATCGGAACTTGGAATTATCCAAGACGACGAGGATATCAGAATGGCATTCCAGTCCCACTTCAAGCACCTCTTTGGTCACAAAATGGACTTGAGAGCCCCCCTACACCACGACTTCTGGGAGGACCAGGGGGGCAGGTCAGACCATATGATGCGGGCCCTAGAAGCACCATTCACTAAGAAGGAAGTCTGGGAGGCAGTCCAACAACTTGGCAAAGACAAAGCTCCAGGTCCTGATGGGTTTTCAATGATCTTCTACCAGACATTCTGGGAGAAAATCAAAGGTGATTTGCTGAAAGTATTCGCTGATTTCTATGACCATAAACTCAAACTAGGGATAATTAATTATGCAGAGGTTGTGCTGATCCCTAAGAAAGAAGACTCCCGGTGAGTGGAAGACTACCGCCCTATTAGTCTCCTTAACTGCTCTGTTAAGATCATCACCAAGACACTTGCTAATAGATTGGGAATGGTGATGGATAGCCTCATTAGTCACGATCAGACGGGGTTCCTTAAATGTAACACCTCGCAAAATTGGAAATGAAAATTTTTTCCTTGTGTGTTACGCACGTGTATTTTGTAACGTATTTTCACCATGAATTTTGATTACCGACTATTTATTTATCTTCCGTATTGATTTTTACCCTACTTTGAGTCAGCAAAAATATAATATTTCAATCTCTGTATTTTACGTGTTTTTTATGTGTTTTGATACACGTATGGATTTTGTGTTTCCACTATTACATGTAATATCTTCTATGTATTTAAATTATTTATTTTAGGCATTCAAATCTATTTTTACTAAACGGAAATTTATTTTTTCTTGCATTTTTATCTAAATACTTTTGCACGTATAATGCATGTGTTTTCGGTAAACGTACTTAAGCATATTTGTTTTCAAAATAAATTTCGGAGTGTGTGTAACACCCCGTAGTGCTCAAAAGTATATAATATATATATAAAATAAATGGTGAAAAATTAATAGTAAGTTGGCTGATTACTTTACTGGTTTGGTTTGGTTTAGTAAAAAATAAAAATGTGAGAATGAATGATTGTGATGGTGGAGGCCCACGGCAATTGTATGAATGCAGAAGCTTGCTGTTGTTGTAAATGGGCTGATGGCGTGGCCTATTCTCTATGGAGCCCATGGGAAGAATGGAGTACACAGCACATTTGTGATGTGTGTTGTGGGGTGACTTCACCATCCAATGACGTGGCAATGGGCTTTCATGTGTTAGTTTCGGTTGGAACAGGAGAGTTGGGTGTTAAGAATTGAAGCGGATGAGAGTTTAGGATTTGAAGAGGCGGACAAATGAAGAGTTGGGGGTTTTTAGGAGTTGAGAAATGAAGGTTTGAAAAATTAATTTTAGTAATTTATTAGGATGAAAATTTTGCAAATTAGACCCTCAACATATCCTATAAATAGCACCCTCTTCCTTCTCATTTCACACACCACAAATAATCAAATAAGAGAAAGAAAAGAAAGAAAGAGAGAAAGAGTGTTCTTATTTGGGGGAGTTCTTGCTTGGAGAGCTTTTGCTAGGAGGAGTCTTGCTAGGAGCTAGAAGTTGTTCCAACCTTCTTATTGATTTCAAACTTCATTTTAAGGTGGGTGATACTATACTTTCTAATTGTAGCAAATGCATGCTATTTTGATTAATGAGTAGTATATTTTTGATGTGATAATTAGAAGATAAATTTATGCTTTTATGTATGACAAATTGTAGAAATTTCGTTATTTATTAAGAAACAAAGTGTGGACATGTTGCTTGGAAATGAGAACAAAAATAAGGAGTAATTGTCATTTGTATGTTAATATAGAAACTAGTAATTGTGAAAATATTTGAAGAGATTTCCTTTATGGTTAAAAGAGGTTTTTGTAAAGTAAAATGGGTATACATAACTCATTTAAATTATTGTAAGAGAATACAAATTTTTCTAGTTTAATTAAAATGAAGAATTACAACTCATGTAATAAAAAGAAATAGATTGAAATTTAGATAGATTATCTAATATGAGTTTTAAAATCCACGAGTTTCTGTTAGTAAGTAAATTTCAGTCTAAATGAATTATTAGTAAACTAATGAGAAGATTAGATTAAAAGAAGAATCAAGTGTTAATAAATTAATACAACGACAGAAACATTGAACAAAAGAATAATTTTGGTCCTCAGGCCAATCAGTCGCAATAGACTTTCTGGTTAGTCTAAGCCCTTTAAAATCGTTACTGTAGCATCCTATGGGTTGTGAGTTCGAAACTATTTCGATTTTAAATAACTCAGACCGAGTCCTGGTATAGGAGAGATCAGGTTACCTTATGTGACAGCATAGTCACTTGGGACATTTGGCTAGCGACTAACTCCTTGGGCGTTGGTTGAGGGTCACGGGTTCGAAACCTTGTGGCCGAATTTTTATTTTTATTTTAATTTTTATTTTTTTATTTTTTTTAATGAATTTTTATGCAAATAAGAATTTGGGGAAAATCCTATTATTCTATAAAATGATTTAGAACTTACTAAAATTAGTGTCAAGATTTTTCATGTATAATTAAGACTTTAAAAAGAAAAGTTTGAAATAGAAAGTAAGTAAAGATTGATGTTTTATTATTAAAAAGAAGTATGACCCTATTCTAGAAGAGTAAGGAAATATGCTATGTAACTTTAAATTCTCTTGAAGAGATTGTACTTGATTATTGGAGTTATTTCATGAGTTTTAATTTACAAATGAAACTGCGAGTGAAGAATTATTGTTGTTGATTTGTGGATGAAATTATGAATGGATAAGATATTCATATATGATGCTAAATGAGGCATCGATTAAGTTGTGGAATAAGAATAATTAAGTTCTTTTGTAGAGAATCTACTATTATTTTGATTATAGAAATATTTGATAGAATTGAGATATGTTGCTAATGAGACTTAAATGAATTTATGTTCTTAAAGAGGATTATTATTTTTGAAGAATTGTGATTTAAGAATTCATGTGTAGTATTAAATGAGACATTGATCATTTGTGAAGATAAGAATATCTAAGTTTAAGACATGTTTATAGAAGGGTGTGTGTACCCATGTTTCTTGTACATGAAAGATTACGATTAAGGATTAGTAAGACCTCGGTTACTGGCAATATTGAAAGAAAGATTTTTGAGATATGATTTCGAGATATTGCCGTCGGGCGATCTCGTATTTTATGAACAAGTCCGGTAGGGGGTAAAACTAATTCTAGGGATGATAACTTATTCATGTCTTGAACTAAATGATTAGGCACTTAAGTGAAGATGTAGTAAACTTGGGCAAACGTAAGTGGGTTGTCTCTATATAGTCGGCGGTGGATCTCCGTGGCTATAGACCCAGTCGGCGGACTGAGGTTACTCTGTGGGAGACGAGTTTTTATATTTTAAATCCAGGACTTGGCAAAATCAGGCGGATAGCTTGTCGTCTCCAATGTATATATGTATACCGGGGCTAGGGGGCACTTGCAGGATGATTCGCACGATGAGGGAACCATTATAATAGCTATCGAGCTGGTACCCATATTCGTGGAATGATCTAAATTTTGTTTTATTACCGGGTAGTTTTTATGGCAAGGGATCGAGCCTTTTATTGTGGAGTACGTAGACGCTTGACCTCGGACCTATGTAGTATAGGATGCATAGAATCCGAACAAGTGTGCATTAGTGTCATCCTAGTATAAATTGTGTGCATTAGGCATTAAGGCATGACATATACTTACATGTTTAGCTTAGTCACATTCTACACTTTATTTATTCATTCAATCTTTTGTGATTTTGTTAAAGTAATGAGATCGTTTTATGTACGGCATAGAGAGGATAACCGAGTATAACACTTTCGTCAGTTGTAAGTGACTGACGTGCCCACAGGTTGATATGCAAGTAATGGACTATTCATGAAGGAATAAAGCTATTATGATGCAATCGATGATTTATTTAATAAAGTTGTATAAGTTGTATTCTTCAATGATGTAATCTTTTATTTTTTCTGCTGTATAAAACAAAGTTGTATTTGAACTCTGATGTTGTTAAAAAGTTTTAATTTCTTTGTAAAATTGTACGAAGTGAAGTAAAGATTCTGTGAAATCTCGAATTCGGTCTTATTTGAAATTCGGAGCGTTACAGATGGTATCAGAGCAGGCTTTACAAGTAGTACAAATTTATAAGGTACAACACCCTAGAGTGGACAATTAGAGTGTGGGTTTTCAGCTTATAGAGATTTAAATGTAAGTGATTTACATTTGTGTTGCTCTATACACTGATGTTTCTCTTCCCTTTTCTCTTTTGGATGGCTGGAGTCATGAATGAAGTAGTTGTTGACCCTTCATTCCTGATGCTCTCCTCGTATGCCTTGATGTGAGATTGTGTACGAGCATGTTTTCTTTGAGTATCAGAGTGGCGCAATGGAAGCGTGGTTGGTTGATCCTACATTCATTACACGTAGACCCACTTCCCTTTCAAATTATTTTTTCGTGAATTTTATCATAGTATTTTTCAACATTCAATATTTTTTCAAATAAATATTTTCTTATATTATTAAATCAATTAGATATGTATTATTTTGACTATCTTTCTCAGTCTCGATTTTTTGAAGTTGTTTTATCTATATTTCAATCTTAAAGATTTGTCCTTCGTGTCCCTTTATGTTTATCCGCTTTTCGTATTATTGCAACTATTATTTTCTTCATTTATTATTTATATTATATTCTGAATTTTCTTATGTGTACTCATTTTATATTATTTGATTTTGTGATTCTATATTTTTCATTATCTTATATTATCCTATATTTCAACATATTTTTAATAGGATTGAAATTTTCTATCCGTATAAATATGACATACCATTTCGTTTTATTGTCTACATTCGATACTATTGTTACTACATATTATTTGCTAAATTGTTTTGTTTTTACTATAAATCGTTACTAATTAATTTTGTAATTTTACACTTCTTCAATATAATGCATATACTACATAATTATTGTTTTCATTTGTGTTTTTATCTCGTGCATATGCTTTACATTATTTTCGTCTTAATATTATAAATCATTTTCATTACTACAAATTTTGTATTTAAAGTCTATCTACTTTAATATTTTATCGTTATAATTTCCTACTAAATTTGCAACTTTCCATCCACTTTTATATCAATGATTTCAAATATAATACTATATTTTATTAAACATTCCAATATCTAAGTATACACGGAAGATTACATCTTCCCATCTCCTATTTTGGTGCAACCTGATGTCGAGAGAGCAAATATGCAACTAGATGTCAATGGAGGAAAACTGCAACTGGACGTCAGGGAGGCAAAGTCTGCAATCGAATGTCCGAAGGCAAACTGCAATCGGATGTCATAGAGGCAATTCTGCAACTTCAGATCGTAGAGACAAGCCTGCAGTTGGATACCAACGAGGCAAACCTACAATAGAAGAAGATTATCTACTTTGATAACCCCTATTTTGTTTTTTTCTATAATATTTACTTGTCACTATTCTATATTTGTACTAGCATATACTATTTTATAATATTTTACAACCTAGCAATATGTTATTTAAACTAATTTCTATCCTATTTGTGTATTTACTTTTTAATATCAACTATCTTCTTCTTAGTATTTCAAATCTTTTCAAACCGCTTTATTGAGCTGGGACCCATATTCGTAAAATGATCTAAACCTTGTTTTATTACCGGGTAGTTTTCATGGTGAGGGATCGAGCCCTTTATTATGGAGTACGTAGACGCTTGCCCTCGGACCTATGTAGTATAGGATGCATAGAATCCGAACAAGTGTGCATTAGTGTCATCCTAGCATAAATTGTGTGCATTAGGCATTAAGGCACGACATACACTTACATGTTTAGTGTAGTCACATTCTACACTTTATTTATTCATTCAATCTTTTGTGATTTTGTTAAAGTAATGAGATCATTATATGTACGGTATAGAGAGGATAGCCGAGTATAACACTTTCTTCAGTTGTAAGTGACTGACGTGCCCACAGGTTGATATGCAGGTAATGGACTATTCATGAAGGAATAAAGCTATTATGATGCAATCGATGATTTATTTAATAAACTTGCATAAGTTGTATTCTTCAATGATGTAATCTTTTATTTTTTCTGCTGTGTAAAACAAAGTTGTATTTGAACTCTAATGTTGTTAAAAAGTTTTAATTTCCATGTAAAATTGTACGAAGTGAAGTAAAGATCCTGTAAAATCTCGAATTCGGTTTTATTTGGAATTCGGGGCGTTACATTAAAGGAAGATGTATTCAGGACAGTATAGCCACGGCCGAAGAAACTATCCACCAATGTCACACATCGAATACTAAGAGCTACCTCCTGAAGTTGGATTTCAAGAAAGCCTATGACTCGATCGAATGGGACTGTCTTCTAGAAATGCTGGCTGGAAGAGGCTTTGGGGATAAATGGATTAGATGGATCCACACATGTCTCACCACCAGCAGAACGGAAATTTTAGTTAATGGGGTGTCAGGCCACCCATTTTCATGCAAACGGGGCCTCAGACAAGGAGATCCGCTCTCACCCCTTCTTTTCACCATTGTGGCAGACATACTCCGATCCATGATGGTTAATTGCAGCAGAGCAGGCTGGATCGCCCCGGTGGCCAGGGGGATCAATCGTCAAGGTTGCTCAATCCTCCAATATGCAGTTGATACTCTCCTATTTGGTAATGGAAACCTCGGGGAAAATACTGTCTTTAAAGGTATTCTATATAGCTTCGAAGCTTGGTCCGGCCTCAAGTTCAACTTCCACAAAAGTGCTATCATCCCCATTGCCCTGACTACAGAGGAGGCGATAGAACATGTCGCAATTCTCAACTGCTCCACTGAGTGCTTCCCCATCCAGTATCTGGGATTGCCACTAAGACTTGGGAAACTCAAAAAGGCCGATTGGCTACCCATTATTGACCGAGTTGAGAACCGGCTGACAGGATGGAAAGGTAAAGCATTATTATTAGGGGTGACAGTCATGCTTATCAATGTCGTCTTCTCAAATCTCCAAACCTACTATTTATCCTTCTTTGAAATGCCGCGATGAGTAATTCAGAGAATCGACCCGACTCGAAAATGGTTCTGATGGAAAGGAGCAGACCCAGAATGAGGTGGCTACCATCTTATTGGATGGGAGAAGGCATTAATGAAAAAGATACATGGAGGACTAGGCATTATTGATCTGCGGGATATGAATCTTGTTCTATTGGGTAAATAGTAGTGGAAAGTTTTCCACCCTAATGGAGAAGGGTGGCAAGACTATGTTCAGGGATACCTGCATGGGAATGGGACGAGAAATCTGAGCTTCAGGGTAGGTCCACGTGTATCCTGGTTCTGGAAAGGCATTGCTAAGGCCTATGAACCATTCATTAGCTGTGTTACATCAGTGATTGGTAATGGCAGACTCACTAGATTCTGGTGGGATAAGTGGTGCGGGGATCACACTATCTGAGCCCTGTTCCCCGATCTATATGAACATACTTCACAACCACACTGCACGGTGACCGCTACCTGGAAAAGAGGTGCTTGGAATCCATCCTTTAAACAATCGCTTGACATGAGTTCTCAGCTCACACTCATTGAACTTCAGACCTACATCACCAATACTGGAATGAGATGCTCTCGGGGCCCAGATAAGAAATCTTGGGGATTGGAAAAGAATGGCGCGTTCACTGTTAAGTCCTTGTATAACTGCATACATTTTAGGGGATGTACTCCAAAATGGTCATGCGCATCTGGAGGATGAAAGCACCGCTGAAAATCAGAGTTTTTCTATGGATGGTGTTGAACGATGCAATTTTGACTAGAGAAAACCTTGTTAAACGCCAACTGAATGTTGATTTTTGTTGCGGATTCTGCCACGCTACCATAGAAACTAGAGACCACCTGTTTCTACAGTGCCCTAGGAGCAAAGCGGTACTTGTGGAGGTACTCAGCGCCCTAGGGACGAACAAGTACCCGTCTGTGTACGAGGACCTGTGGGTATGTCCAATTTTTGCTATGGAGAGAAGGTCTATGAGAGAAGCATGGTATATCTCTATTGCCGCAACGACCTGTGTCCTTTGGCTAGACAGAAATAATTTTTATTTCAGCAAAACTCGTAATAATATTTCTAGTAATTTGATCCACAGTATGCATTTCATTTCATTTTGGGCTAATGTGGTTGCAGCAGGTCCCAGGGGAGGATAGCGAGCGTCTTCCAGGTCGAGGATTTTGATGATGAGGAGGTCCAGATCGGGCCGACGATCGAGTGATAGGCAATGCGTCAGCTACTTTGGATAGATACCCACCGCCCCAGGGTATGTTGGGGGGAGATGATGTATTTTGGTTACACGCATGTATGTTGCGGCCTTTGTGGTAGTTTTTTGTCCCTCCCACCATGCATGGGGTGGAGGTTATGTACTGTTGTTTATGCACTTTTGCTATGTTTGTAGGACCATGTAACTAGGCTCAGTACTTTGAGTTTGTTTTGTTAATTTCTTATTAATGAAACAGGATGTCCATACTCCACCTTTTCCTTTAAAAAAAAAACTTGCTCTTGGATGCTTCCCGCGGCTTGAGATCTCCCTCGTGCTTCCCAAACAACAATCCTGCAACTAGACAGACTGTGGGCACGTCAGTTCAATACAACTGACGCAATTCTATATACACATATCCTCTCTACGCCATAATATAGCGATTCCAAACCTCAACAACCAATTATTTGATGCAAAGGAAAAAGTGATATCAAACCAGTGTCGATGTATGTCATGGCCAAATCTAATGCACAAAACAAAGAATGCACACTATGCACTTACTCTAATGCAATTTATTTGGGAACTTATGCATCTCATACTACATACTTTCCCAAAATTAACTTCAATGGAAACGTATGCATTCCATACTACATACTTCCCATAGAGTTCGCCTCTCCTGATTGTAGGGTTCGATCCCTCGTCGTGCATCCTACTCTTGTACTTGTCTTATTCCTAATATATTTACCGTGTCTGAGGAGGTTGCAGTTATTCGGTTTCATTCATTACTGCAGTCACTATAGTGGTGATCGCGTTTTCCACCTAGTGGTTGGTGCCCGGACCCCACTCAAAAGCTGCGACGAACTTACAGGTACAAATCCATGCACCCATGATGTCAAGATCCATGAGACAGCAGCCCCATGGTCCGTTTGTGTCCACGCACATAAGAACATGACGACCTCGAGGGTCAATCCCCCTATCCGACAAGAGTTTCTTTCCCGTTCTTTACCCCGGCTCTTCAAGAATTGACAGATCAAGATACGAGATTCGTGATCTCAGTACCTGAGAACACAATCAGTATCCCTACGACAGGAAAAGTACAACACCCGACTATGGTCTGCTAGTACTAGTGCAAGTCCTTACCAACCAACCAACAATCAATCTAGTCCGAGAACATAATCGGCTCAAAATACTAAAGTTAGATCAAAACTAGAACCACAACTAAGAATGAGGTTAATTACACAATTATTACCCATTCATTTGATTCCCTTAATTCTATGACTCTAGTCAATCTCTAATTCTCTTTCATTAACTCATTAGAAGTATGAATTATTAGACAAGTCTAGGTCTATTTCATTTTAACCAATTCTCTTTGTTATGCAATCTATCAAGAATTTTCAAGCCCTAACTTAGTAAACAACCTTGTTATTATGATCACTAGGTAAATTCTACTTGTAGGCTCTTTTATTCAACATAACTCCTCTCTTCCTTGAACTTAACCCAACCTACACTGGGGTTTAAACTTGGCTCTCAAGCCCGGCCCACAACATGGGCCCACAAAAACTGGAGAATCGACCATGTCGTTCGCCACTGCCCGTCATGTTTGGAGTCACACGCTACCTCGGCCCGAAGCAAGTCGCTGCTCCTGCTAATCTTTGCGCTCCATGTATTCCCAAAAAGTGGTAGCTCCTACGATGCCGGATTTCCTCCTTAGACGGCGAGCACGTTGGCGCTTGAGTTTTCATTCCAACACGTTCGGGGTCACGAGTTCCTATTTACCCGCCACAAATTCTAACCATATGGACCAAGTTCTAAGGTCTCACCATTCTATCAAGATGACCCTAATTTCATATACATAGTGTAAATCCCAAATTGAGGCATCGTGAATGGGGGGAAAAATCAATTCCAATCCCAACAACAATCACACAATCCATCTATCTCAACTCTATTCTAGTCCATCACTAAGGACCTAGAAATAACCATGCCATGACTAAGATGACCTAAATTAGTCTACAATCCTTTCACATCAGTACTCAAGCTCACTAAGGATTATAAATAACACCTATAACCCTCAAATAGTTATAGAAGGCTCCATCACCTCAATGTCACTTCAAACAGTAAGCTTGGGTTTGGGTCTGAAAGAACCAGTACACTATAAAAATCATATAAAATAGCACAATGCAGCAAATTTTACATTACTAGTAGAAAATGCCACAATTGCAACAGAAATTTTCCTTGTAAAAGAGTGAAATTCCATTATTAATGCACATTCGTAAGAGAATTTTTCTCATTCCCTTGTAGTTGTGCTGTTGTGAAATCTCTCCTGGTTAATACACACATTTGCAACGGAATTTTAATTATCCTTGCGAATATTAGCTACAATATAATATCTGCAATGGAAGTTGTTTCTTGCTGTCCCCATCTATAAGAAAATATCTACAACAAATATTTTTATTGCAAGTGTGTTTTAAAAGGAATTTTTCCCATTGCTGATGAACTATTGCTACAGAGGTTCGCAAAGTAGTCATTCCATTGCAATTGTTACCTCACAAATGCAATTGAACGCATTTTTTCATTGGTGATTTCGTTCAGATGGCTTAATCAAAATTTTTAAAACGATGTATTTCTTCGATGAAGAACATATAATTATTTCACCTGTTGATGTGCACAATTATATAAAGAAAACATAATAATGAAAAATATGCAATTTGAACAAACAATACATATTTAGATAATAGTAAACTTAAGAATACCAAAATAAGCATTAATATTATAGAGTATAGAACATTCTCATTACAAAATTATATATTTGTTTCGAAGTGCCAAAATACCAACAGTACATTCTAGAAAGAAATATGAGTTGTCAGACTTTAAGAAATACAACGAATGTTTTCAAAAGTACTTCTAACTTGGGGTTTCCTCTTGATCTTGAAGGATGCTTCACAATATTTTCAATCTTTGTTTTCAAATCTTCTCGTGGTGCATCAGGGAGCAGAACTTGGGGTTTCCTCTTTCCATACACAGGTGCCACAAGCAACAACTACCCAGTAACAAACAATTTTTATTAGGCACAAAACAAACAATTTCTGAAGAAAAGGTATTGTGCATCCTGATCTGGGTACCTAAAATATATGTGATTTACCTAGAATTGGCACATAAAGAACCAAAGCATTCGACAAAAAGGATTAATAAACTATCAAAAAATACATATAAGCTGTAGACTGTAGTCACATTCATAACCAACATATTCATTAAAGTGATTTGCGATGTCAAAGCCGCTGTAGCTGTATGACTCAAACTCAAAATCAAATGAAGTAGAGCTTCTCTGAAAGAATAAAACCAAGTTTTATAAATATATAAAATAATGCCAAATTCAATATATACTGAAAAAGTTAAAGCACAGCAGAAAACACAAAATAGCACTGCCCATAAGATACGTGCTACTAGATGAGGTTCCTGCATACAAGTATGATATGAGTTACCTTCTTTTTTATTTAACATCAAATTCCCAAAAAGTAGCTAGTTTGTGTGAAAAGACTACTAGGAACTTGAGAAGGCCTTTCAGATTCTGTAAAATGTAAAATAACCATTAGCTAAACCACCACAACCCTAGAGAGAAAATTGCAAATAAATCAAGTTCGATTTCTATTCCACAGTAGCTGCTTTTTAAAAATGAAGAAAAAAAAGGGCACAAGCTAGTGTTAGTCTACTTTGATTTACAACTCATAGAATAATTAAGAAGATTAGGCTAATATTTTGAATTCCATGACATCCTAAGTGGACATAACTCAGGCAAATGGAAAAACATGACCCAAATCAGTCCCATATAAACATGCCAACCTCGAGCTTTAAAAATCACTAGTTAGTTAAGATCGATATGGGTAGCACAAAATATTCGGTTGTCTTGGTTATCCTTCTGTCCGGTACTAATCCTCACTTGTTTTCAATCAATTATGTATATATTTACTCAAAACTAACTTCTATATATGTGGATTGTTGATATTTTTGTTTCGAAGGGTTGGTGTTTTTTGGGTAAATACAGAAGAGTGTTTTCTGGGAGTAGTGAAGCCTTGCCCTCAAATCTGCTATGATGTGGACTACATGACATGCACAACTTCAGGTGTCTGCGAGATGCAACTGCTGCAGTTCTAACGCCGCTAAGGATTGCACCCTTCACCTTAAGAGTGGAACCTTAATCTCCTGCGCTAAAAATGGTTAACAGCTGGGTGGAACGTTTATGCAAGTGGATAATATGCGCATAACTTATTATGTACCAAGTATGAATAAAAGTTTCTCGAAAAAGAGAATCATGCATGAATAATAATGGGCATCTGTTTGGCTGCATGTTTTGTTAAATTCTCTTTAATGAAACACGAAGTTTTACCCACCGTTTAACGATCCAAAAAAAAATATGGGAGTGTGGGGGGGGGGGGGGGGGGGGGGGGGCATCTGTAAGTACTTTGGGACCAGTGTACATGAAATATAAACTATGGGTTCTCAACTTCAAAATCGCTTCTGGAATGCAGTTGGAGAACATTCTAAATAGCAAAGAAAAACCCAAAATTCAAACTACAATTTCCATTTCAGGTGTTGCAAGATGCAACAGCAATAAAAGACCTAGTGTTTATCTCAAAACTTCTAAACAGATCTTCTTGATCTATATTTGCTCTGACTTCTGAATAACTATCGGCACTAAGGTATTTGAAAGGCGAATTCGGAGATTTGGGCATCCTACTAAATTACTTATTAGCCTTCCCTTATCAACACTTCCGTTGTAGTCTAGTTGGTTAGGATACTCGGCTCTCACCCGAGAGACCCGGGTTCAAGTCCCGGCAACGGAATATTTAAATTTTTTTAAATGCATTCCTTTTATTTTATTTTTGTTAGTTTTTTCCCAGGTTATTCTTCCCATCATCTATCGTCTCTCTGCACCAACTATAACTTCACTATCGAAAACCCAACAATCAATCAAAACAAACAAAATAATAAAAACAAAAAAAGTGAAACAAAAATAATCATCTTCATAAAGAATCGACACATCAAAAGGATGAAGATGAAGGAGCCCAACTTGAAGAATTTGGGGTGACCCAACAGTTATGTCAAGGGCTTCATCATCAATGCCTTCAAAGATTACCCACGTCAAGGTTGGACTTTTATGATGATTTTTATTGGTTTGTTTGATGTGTTTGTGGTGTTAATTTGTTTTGTTGTAGATGTGTCTGCTCCTAATGTTAGCAATGATCTAACAGTGTGGTAGGAGCGCCATGCCATGCTACTCTTGTTCTCTCTAAAGTCAAGGTCTGATTGTTTTCTTACTTGAGTCCAATTACTGGGGTTTTACTTTAAAAGATTTATTTTGGTGGAAGAAGCACAATTTATTTTCAGGTATACTAATAATTTTATCATTATGATCATTCAATATTTTTTGTAACTTAGGGTGAATGGTTTGCTAATTATTAGTGCTTACAAAGAAGATTTAAAAAGGAAGAAGCCATTAAGAGATACCAATAACCTCTCAATATATATAGTTCATCAAATTTCCCACATCATATCGTTTGAGTTTGAAGATAGAATTTTTGTTTTTTAATTAGCTATAGGAATTTGTGCTGGGCTACTGAATGGGTTAGAGAAGAATCATAGTGTAAGTGTTTCCTATCAAAGTTGGACCGTCTCCAAATCTATTTAGAGACTGTAAATGGAAAAAAGAAAAAACTAAACAGTTGTTTATTTATTTTTTTCACTTGGTAATCAATTTCCGTGAAATAAATTATTTGTAAAAAGTTAATTAGATTTATGATTTGGAATAGTTTGATCATCTAAATAAGGCGTATGAAGTTTCATATTAGGATCATTATAGACAATTTTGATTCATTCTAAAAAATAAACCTAAAATCACAATCAAGATGAAGCTGCAGATCGGACCACTAATCAAAATCACAATCAAAATTTAGGCCTCAAATTATACCTCGGATCGGGAGAAGCTTGGCCGTGTGGATGTAGATTTCGAAGGGGAGAAATGTATGCGAGGTCGCACCGGCAAAAGGGAAGAGCTGAGGTGAAGCTAGGGTTTCGAGGTGAAGAGGATTTGGGGATTTCGAGTAAGGAAGAGGGACGGCTGGTGAAAGAGGATTTGTGGATTTCGATTAGGGTCTCGATTAGAGAGGGTTTATGCAAAATCGATTTGGGGAAGAGGGTATCAAGTTGGGGTATCGCTTTGGGAGCGTGAAGAAGTGGAGAAGGGTTTCTGATCGCGATTGAAGAGGAGAAGGAGATGGAACGGTGCGTGAAGAAGTGGGAAATGATGAAATAATCCCCATCAGTTAGTCAGATGCACCGTTAGATCGCGATCATGAAAAGATTTCGAATCGGAAGGAGTGCGCAACGGAAGCTCTCTCTCTCTCTAAGTTTTTTGTTTGCTTTTAAAAATAACACAACCTACCCCGGCTTTTTACGAAAGCACCGGGGTAAAAACATCGGGGTAAGCTTATTTTGTTGTAGTGGCCTTCTCCTAAGCTTAATTAGCTCTTGTAAATTTAATTGATCAGTTGATATTGATAGGCTGTTGTCCTCCTGTTGGCTGTTGTAACTTAGATTTCATATCATCTTCATTTGAATTCTCAAAGCTATTTTCTCTGAGGCTCCAGTTACTTTAACCTTCTGTTTGAATGCTTTCTAATTTAATGGTTGTTGAGTTGATTAAAGGACTATTGAGTCCAACATGCAGCATGCAATGCTCGTTTGCATACCATATATATTTACTACTAAATCAGGTTTACACTGTCATTTATCTGTGCCTTTTCCTACCAAAGCGAAGATGGCTATCAAAGTACGATGAAGGATTTTTGAAAGAAAGAGAAAAAAAAAAAAAAAAAAAAAAAAAAAAACTGGGTTGATGTCGATTCAAAAGAGAAATCACATTGGTTTCATAGAATAGACAGATATATTGAATTACATTGTTGTTGTACGTGCTTTATGTTTCTAAAATAAAATCTGCACTTTACTTTCTCCTGTTATTTTAAGAAGTGGAGCAGTAGTAACAATTTATTTTTGGATCGTAAGGGGTGTTCCTGAAACTGTAGTTGCCTAACCCGTGAAGTGAAAATACCTTTCAGCCACTGCGACTACGCATTCCTTAGATAAATCATTGTCATAACAAGTGTATTTAAGTAGTAGTAGTAGATATATGCTTGTGGGATGCTTTTTTAGTAGTGTTATATAGGATTCGCCTCAACTTAATTGTAACAAAATATAAACAACTCAGTTAGGTGATTGGAGAACACTCCTCTCATTATGTTTGTAAAAGGTTCATTGAGATTAGCATTGCCTGAAATCAAGAGTGCATCATATCCAATTTGGTGTCTGTCTTTCTTGCTTGGTTTTTCACATGAGGTCTGTAAGTTTTTTCTACTAGGTTAACCTCTGATTCTCTGATTATTGTTAGCATATAGTAGTAGCTAGTTTCTCACTCAATCAAATTATTCCAAAAAGGTCCACTTAGTTAATTAACGCAGATTAGTTGTCCTAAGTTAACAGTCAAATTAACGGACTAAAGGACAAGTATCACTTGTTCTCTACGACGCTTAATTAGTTTTCGACGGTTGTGTCAGATTTCAGACCAAAAAACTTATTTTTAATTGCATTGCTGATTTGCTCAGCGTCAAATTAGTTTTTGATAGTTTCAAAAGTGAGTCTCGATCGGGAGTCGAGATGTTGGTCTTTTATTTGTTATGACAGATAATTTTGTTTTGGTTAGATTTTTGTGTTATACGTCTGATTTCTAAATATTTCGTACTAAGCTATATGCTCAATTGATTGAGATATGATTGTGATTCATCTCGTGAAGCATGTGATACTAAATATTATTATGGATGTATAAGAGCTGGGAGGCATGCTTTATTTGCAAGAGATCGAGTGGATATGCTTTGCCCAAGTTTTACTAATACTTCAGAACGATTTAATGCTAGAATACAATGGCCCATATAGTATGGAGCATTTAGACTTCTATTTGAAAATCTTGTCGAGTTGGACATGTTCCGAATACTTGTATTGGACACAACTGTCCATCACAACCCTTCATGTTTATCTGATTTAAAATTTATTGTGTTTCCAGTTTTGGTATGTTGTATCTAGGTGTGCAAATGGAGTATATATATAGATGTGAAAATGAATATGGATAATTTGACATGAATTTGATTTCAGACCTCTAGTTTGACCAATATGGATATTTGATATCTGTTTGTTTAAATACATTTATTGTTAAACGTCCAAATTATTCGATTAGTTATATAACACAAAGATTGCTGTATATTCTAGTTTATATTTTGTAACAATATAGTCATCAAATAATGTAAATATATTGTGAAAAATTAAAGACAAAGATTATTAGTATTATTATTACGGGAAAAATACGAGTTTTTTTAAAAAATGTTTGATGTCCGACTATCATTGCTATTCAATCCTAATTCAAATATGTTATGATTTTCTCTTTAATCAAAGTCATTGAAGTTGTTCCATTCATTAGTAGTGTATACATCTAAATACATAATTGTCGAATATATATGGCTATTTTGTTGACTATGCAAGCAATGTTTGTTATTGTATCTGCTAGTAGAAAGACAAATTCATGGATTGCTCCATGCACTCCATTTGCATGTCCTATTTGACATTGATTGTTGCAGTTGGGAGAAAACAGATGATGTGAATTTTTTTTAAGATTTAATAAAAAACATGATCTTTTAATTATCGCTGATGTTGACTCTGAAATATGACTCGTTTGGACGGTTGCGATCGCTCCGATGGACCTGTAAAAGTCTGAAACACTGGGGTTGACCCAGGTGAAAGACCCTTCGACGCTCAAGTCAGCACTCTATAAATATATGAGAGTTTTTAGTAGCCAAATACCGATTATCTGAATTTTGTGGTCATGGAGTATTTATAGTCGCTTAGGGGGCCAGTTTCAAGATAATGATTTATCTCTACTTTCCGGTGTTTTTGATAGAATTGGTTATCTCTTCTTCCTGAAAAGATAAAGAGTGGTTATGGAGATAAAGTTAAAAACTCTTCTCATGATAGGAAATGTGGTTTTTGAACCGTCTCTTATGGATAATTATGAATTTAAATCATGTTTAAATAGTCATGGACTAATTATGTTGGGCTGTTCTGACAGCCCAGTTAGACAAGTCTGTTTTGGGTTGTTGGGCATGAAAGAGGTCCAACTCCCGTTTACGAACTCGTTTCTGGTGAAATTTATATTGTTTTACCCTGAGAGTTTTAAAAAAATTTCCCGATTTGAACAGTCCCGATTTGGTTCTATTTTTACCCATATCACAAGCCCCCAATCCCGAAGACTGAGTTTCACAGCCTTTGAGGAGTAGTTCGCCGTTTTTAAGGGTTTCCAGAACTTTTTGGAGTTTTCGAGGAAGTTTGAATCTTGTTCAGAGTGTAATGATGTTATTCTAAATTTTTTAAATACCCAGAATTATTTTTAGAATTTTCTAGAATTTTTGTATCTTTTCAAGATTTTTGGGTTTTTTCCAATTTTTAATCGTTTTCGAATTTTTATTCAATTTCCCAATTTTTAATAATTAATTTTTGATTTTTAAAATTGATTATTCAAAAATTATAATTATTATTTCAAATTATTTTAATATTTTTAAAAATTAATAATTTTTTAGAATTTTTAATTAATTATTTTGAATTATTAATTACTTTTTGGAATTTTTAAATAATTAATTCGATTAAATAATTAAATAAAGGATTTAATCAATTCTGATCGATCTGGGCCGTTGATCGCATAAGCACGGAGGAGATCTGGGCCTTCGCTTCCCTCATTCTGGTCGGGGGCACTTCTGTTCGGAAGTTGCCCCCCTAACCCACGTGGCGTTGACCGATCAACGTTGACCGTTGACCCTCCCCCCTTTTGTAATAATTTTTTTCAAATTTTTTGATTCAATTTTTAGATTTAATGATTAGATAAAGGAATCGATCACGATCTGGCACAAATTTCTGGGAGATCGGACGACATGCACACCCGTTCTGGTCGGTGGCGCTTCTGCTCAGTAGGTGACCCCCGATCCTATGTGGTGCCAACGTGGCACTCACGTGGCACTGACGTTGCAACACATGGCACGTTTTTACGCCCGTTCTGGTCGATGGCACTTTTGCTCAGTGGCTGCCCCCGATCCCCGTGGCGGTGACGTGGAGCCACTTGGCGCCAACGTGGTGCTGAGGTGGCCCTATTTTTGGCCAGCATGTGAGGTGCAAGTGAAATTATTCTGATGCAAAATAAAAGTGAAATTATTCTGATGCAAAATAATTATGCATCGAGCATAGGGGTTGCACGGGGTCGAACCCCCGACCTTGGAGTTGGGAGGTGAATGACTCAACCAACAAGCTATGTGCTTGGCTTGTAGAAGGTTCTCATCCCAACCTATTTATATTGGTGTACTTTCTAGAGAGATCCGCATATAACTGTAGTATAAGGAATTTTCCTGGTGCTACAGAGGTCTGATTGGAGCGTGTGACCCATCGTTTCGAAGGTGATTCAAAGATCTACAATTTATCTTCAAAAGTCAGCTGAGGAATCAACCATCTTTAGGTTCAAATAGGCCTGCAATATCTTTTCCACCATGAAGTTGGAAGAGCTTCGGCGTCGGGGATCTACGAATAGGAGATTCACCCCCAAAAAGGGGCTATGAAGAAGTGCTTCGTAAAACTCTTGGGAAGAGCTGTTCGGGAGGTGAGTTTAAGAAGCAGCTTTAGGGATGAGAGAGCTCCGAACTCGCTGGAGAAGACGAAGGCCGCTTGGGAGGCGAGCGAGATGAAGAGCATTGCCAGGCTCTTAGGAGAGAGCCGTTCGGGAGGCAAGTTTAGGGAGCAGCTTTAGGAATGAGTTAAGCTTCGAACTCGCTGTAAAAGAACAAGAACACTCGGGAGGCGAGCGGAGTACCAAACTCATTATATAGTGTGAATGAGTTGTTGAGAGGAGCTCGGATGACAGGCTTTGCCCTGAGAAACGACGAAGATGAGCTTTGCAGAGGAGCTATGAAGAGAAGTTTTGCCTACATAGGTTATCTTGGGCCCCGAGGAGTTGTGAATGTGAGCTTTGCCACGAAGGAGCTATGAAGAGAAGCTTCACTCCCGATGGGCTAAGAACCCATGCTGGAGAGTTCTAAGCATTTTTTTCTCAATTCTTGCTCTCTTGGTGTTGCGGCTCGCTGCGACGAGTCCATAAGTTGGGATAGCGGCTCTAGTGACGAGCTAGACTTCGGACTTAATGCTTCCTAGTTGATAAGTTGTAGGGGTAGCCCTAGCGGAGACGTTGGACTATGAGCTTGTCATTTAGCGAGTTACAGGAGAAGCTCTAGAGGGGGAGGTGGACTCTGAACTTGCTGCTTGGAGTTGACAAGCTATGGAATCGGCTCTAGAAGAGAGGTGGACTCCGAACTTGCTGAGAGTTAAGCGAGTTTTGGGAGAATCTCTACAGGAGAGGCTGGACTCGTAATTGTTGTTTGTTGGAGGTAACGAGTTGTAGGAGTCCTCTCGAGTGGCGGCTCAGACTCCAAACTTGACTTGCTCACACGTTTGCTTGGAGTGGTTTTTTGGCCACGGTTGAAGACTCCGAACACATTGTCTGGGTACTAGCAAGTTGTGAAAGCATACCATCATACGAGTCAAGCTGCTATCTAACTATGGGCAAGTAGATAGGGAGAGTACAACTTCGAGGGTATGGACTCCAAACGAGTTGTACCCTCATTTTGCCTAGTCGGGGGTGTTGCTCCAGGGGGAGCAGTCAGTCCAGTAACACCGGCTTATTGAAAGAGTTCTTTGCAAGCATTGCTGATAGTTTAGTTCACAACTTTACTTGTGGGTGATAACAAGTTTGCGAAGAGTTGCCTCGGCGGCGAATCAAACTCCTAACTTTACTTGCCCATAAGCTTGTTTTGACTGAGTTTCAACTGTGATTATGGATCCCAAACAATTTGGCTCCGGGGGTAACGCATTGTGGGAGCAGATCGAATGGCGGGTCATGCTCTGAACCTACTTATGTGAAGATTGCTAGAGCGACATGCGAGCTATGGTTATGGACTCCGAACACGTTTAAATGCCAGCTTATTTTGGGAGCATGCCACAAGGTGAGTCATACCTCACCTTGCTTGCTTGGCAAGTAAGTGGAGAGATTTCAGCCCAAGAACATGGACTCCACACAAGTTGTATCCTCGTTTATCCAAGTGAGAGAACTGGTTACTCTTGACTTGGCATCAATAGGTGAGAGGAGTTGAGTACTGGGCACATTGTCTGAAGTGGATGAGTTGTTGGTATATCTCGGAGGATGAGATGAGCACTTGACTCATTATTTTGATTGTGAGATCTAGTACAAGAATCTTGGAAAGAAAATACTAAACTTTTTATTAAAAAGACAAACTAGTCGACTGTGTTGGCTGCATGCCTTTATTACAAGTTCTAAACTATGTAGTAGCTTCAATTGCTAGCCTTTATTACATGTCGTGACCGTTATAAGTATCAGCCGTTATTATATGTTTGAACTTGACAATTGGTGTTTTGAGTTGAGGGGACAGTCTCTTACTTGCGCCCAAGCTCTTAGTCTCATCATGTTTGGAGTAAGCGGTCTCTTCGAGGTCATCAACTGGCTCAAAGGCGTAGTGGCTTCTCTCTAGGGAAAGCTCCATAGCATCGAGAGGTAGGACTGAGCACCCCCCCCCCCCCCCCCGGTAACATGCTCAGACTGCTGCTTGCCTTCCTTTCACTTTCCCTACCCCCGGAGGATGTTGGGAATTTCATCTTCATGTGGAAAGCTGAAGGTACAACATGGAGAGCTGTGAGGCTAGGACGGCCAAGGATGGCATTGTAGGCGACCTTCATATTGACGATCATAAAGTCCATTGCCTCAGTTTGAAAGGATGGGAACTTACCCGCAGTTATATCTAGTGTGACTATTCTTTCTATCTGAACAGGGACTCCAGATAAGCCATGTAGAGTATGACCTACGAGCTTGAGGTGGTCTTGGGAGAACTTAAGCTTTTCAGATACATCTAGAAAGAGTATGTTTACTGAATTGTCATTGTCAACTAAGATGCGGCACACCTCATGATTTTCCATATATAGGTTGATGACTAGCGTGTCGCAATGAGGTTTTTGGACACCCTCAAGGTCCTTGTCTGAGAAAGTCATTCGGAGTCTGAAGCCTTTAGCAGGGAAAATGTTATGCACTGAGTTTACTTCCCTGACGAAGGCTTTACAGGAGGAGTTTGACTCCTCGCCCATTGGTCTCCCGTGGATGGAGTGGAGAATTTTTTTCGTTCCGATTCTTGGGAACTCCAAGGGTTTCTCTTGGCTCTTGTCAGCCCCCCGGGCAGGAGGAGGCCCGATGTTATTCATTTGGGTGAATTTGGAGAGGTAACCTCATCGGATGAGGCCTTCAAGTTCTTCTCTGAGAGATTTGCAATTATTGGTGGTGTTCCCATGGTCTCTATGAAATGCGCACCATTTGTTCCTATATCTTCTCGTGGCTGAGGAGCTTAGCTTGGGAGGAGGTCTTAGTAACCCTTCCCTGTCGACCTTCATGAATACGGTGGATATGTTTGCATTGAGTGGAGTTTATTTCTCAAAGCGTAGTCTTGTGGAGGGGCGACGCTGACCTGTGGTATCCTTCCAAAACTTTTTGGTCCCTCTTCATTATCACTCTTGCGCTTGTTCTTGGAGGGTGACTGTAGCGCCCCGAATTTTCAATATAATATCTCAGAAATATGTGGCACAATTTCCAGTATCTACCTCAATGTAATAGTAAACATAGCCAAACAACAGATAAATTTTTCAACTTTTATTACATCAATTTTTTTATAAAGCACAGAGAAAAATTAAACACCTTGAATTACAATTTCATTCTTTTACAACACACTCTTTTACAATTTGCATAAGCCACATTATCATTCTACCACATGCATCCAAATTCCAAGCTATAGGTACCTACCTATAAAATATGAGGCTAGAGATAATCCTAACCCCCAAAACTATGGGGTCAGCCATAACAGTGTGAGTGACATCAAAAGAAATACAATATAAATGAAATATAAAAAATAAAGTCATAATCAATACATACCAACAGTAGTAACGAATGGAATATAAAATAACAATAAATAAATCATGAAAACATCAAGTGAAACTAGACTAAGTGTCAAGTGTGGGAAAATAAAAAAACTAACATGCATTAAACCAAGTCAAGAAAACACAAATACAATATGATGACTCTCTAATGCATACTTGTCGGATTCTATGCATTCCATACTACATAGGTTCAGTGCAAGCCCTTATTGTTCACCACTTTATATGGTTAGATCCCTCATTATGCAACTAATCCTACTACGGTGATAGAAACAAGATCCAGATTACTTCGCGAATAGGCGTGACAACCCTCGATGTGCAAACATCATGTAAGCATTGCTCAAAAATCGGAGAATCACCTCCCTGCCGACCCTCGACGTGCAGATACACAGTACATCTCGTGAATAGATTTGCCAACCCTCGATACGCGAATGCACCATATGTTCCATAAATAGGTCTACCGACCCTCGACATGTGAACATACCAACTGTCCTCTCGGGACAAAATAACACACGGTCCTGGAACGCATCCGTTGGACTAACCCCTAGAGCATATGCTTACGTTTCCCAAGTTCCATCACATCTCCATTAGTGCCTGTCCTTAGGTTGGTTATCATTAATACACAAATTCCCCATCTCTGAAGTTAGTGTATCCTACCGGACTTAATTACAGCAAAACAACCGCAAGACCAACTAGTCAAAATCCACAAAGTCTCATCTGTCGGTTTACAGGAATCCCACTCAACTCTTAGACTCACAATTCGAATATCAACACAAAATCCTTCAATAAAACTCTTAATTCCATCATCAAAATGTTCAAGTTAAGAAAACTCTTTTAATCAACAAAATCCAAATTCATTCCATATACTCACAAATTTCCAGAACTGAAATAAAGTATTAAATCCACAAGAAACTGAGTTTCGTATTTTGAATTTGTGGAAAAATCACAAAACATCCATACCTTGAAATCCATATATATTTCGCTTTTTAAAGTCATAGTTATACAAATTTAAATTCTGTTATAATCAAAATATAATTCTCTGTAAAATACTATAATCTGTAGCAAAAACTTCATCTAAAACAGTAAATCAATAATCCATAAGTTCGAAGAAATAATCGTTCAAGAAAAATGACGAAAAACTCAACAAAACACTCAGTAAAACAGCTGACGGTCGACTGTCAAAAGCAGTTCAAAAAGCGACGGTCGATTGTCGAGCTAAAAATCCAAAAGTCCTCGACTGACGGTCGACCGACATCTCTAGTGTAAAAGCTAGGCGGTCGACTATCATGTTAGAAAATTGATAGCTTTGAATTTCATGCACATTTCAACTGATACTCAGTTTAATATTTGTAAAATCATAAATTTGTAAAATAAAATTCCTGAGATGATCAAATACAACTTTTCTAATATACTGGAGCTTATAAATCAAATCAAATCTTCATCGAATTCACAAAACATCAAATTTTCATCTTCATCGAATTCACAAAACATCAAATTTTCATCTAGTTTCTTCAAAACAGGATATATGTAAAAGTGTATATATATATATATATATATATATATATATATATATATATATATATATAGGGAAATATATATATATAGGGAAATGCTTCATTGAAAACGCAAATGTTGTGAAAACCCTTGAAAACAACCTAGGCCGTTGTTGGGAACAACGGCCTAGGTTATAATGCATTATAAACTAGGCCGTTGTTCCCAACAACGACCTAGGTTTGTTTTCACGTTTTTCACACTACAGTACGCTTTTAATGGAGCATTTCCCATATATATATATATATATATATATATATATATATATATATTTGTGGATGTGTATACATCAGTTAAAACATCAAGAATCACTGTGTATGAGTGGTATTTTGTCTTTTTCAATCTCAGTATCAATACAAATCAAGATCCAATTGAAAACATCAAAAAAACCCAAAAAATCAAACTTTCGGTTGTGAACAATAAGACCTGAAACATTAAAACCCCTTCCCCCCTTCAAAACTTGATATTTTTGATTCAAATACCCCTCTTGAATTTGGTTAAACATACACAACCACTTACATCAGTTTGCCCATGAATATATGCGATTACACCATGTATTTAGTCAAGTTCTCATCGAAACATCCAAACAGATCATAACTGCATATACAATAGTAAGAATCCATCTTTATTCAATTTTGTGCATTACAAGTCCTACAACTCATTATAACCAATCAAATCAGTATGCATATGAAAGAAAGCAATCTACCTATGATTTCTATTAGGTTCTTTAACATTCTAAATCATCTATATAGAGATTCTATTCATAACATTCATAAAAACTCCTCTTTTAATTATCCATTTATCAATATATTCATTATATCATCATACAATCATCTAACATACATTCTACTAAACAAATCATCACATACAACATGCATAGAACAGTAAGAAAGCAAACATATGTCACTCACCTTATTGAAGAATCAACCGAAGATAAAAAAGAATTAAGAAAAGTCATTCCTTTCGCAAAAATCCAAGATCCTCGCTTCGAAACTCCAAGAAATTAATAATAAAGAAAACTCTTTGTTTTTTTTGCAGAGGAGGGGGACGGCTGTAGCAACCCTAATATAGGCTGAAATCTGGGGTTCTAGGGTTTTGAGAAGATTTTGCAAATTATCCCTTTAGAAATATATCTTTACATATATAAATCCTTATACTATGAAATTAGATTAACCAATTCAATTGAGATTTAAAATAAAAAATAACTACCCAGATCTGGCCAGCATTGGTTTCAAACCCAGAAAAACGAATTTGTATTTTGCCTCTAAGTGGCAATTTTGCAAAAGACCCTTCTTTAACAAATTTGTGAAATAAACCAAATCTATTAGAATAAAAAGTAAACTCTTTACCTCTGAGTTGGCTAGCCATCATGCTCAGCCCAAAAAAACAAAAATCTTGAGTTTTTACTCAAAGTGGCCATTTTGCACAAAAGCCCAATCTTTTTGTAATATTTGCAAATATGCCAAATAAATATCAGAAAAATCCAGAAAATTCATAATAATACCTACTAATAAATATTAGGTTTTTCCAAAATAATTTCTGACTTTGAACTTCCCAAGAAAATATTTGCACGTGTTTTGCACGTGTAAAAAGATAATTTTCAGAAAAATGTTTATTAAATCACCAAAAATAACTTTAATTCATTTATTAATCTCAAAAAAATTATTTAAAAAAATCTAGGGTGTTACAGTGACTCCCCTCCAACCTGGGGACGAAGAGCTTCTAAAGCATCTTTGACCCAGATGTATTTCTCAGTCATTTGGAGGAGGAAGGAGAAAACTCGAGGGGGCTTCTTTGCGTGGGATACTTTGAAAGACTCATGTCTCACATTGTGTTCGAAGGCAACGAATGCAATTGATGAGTCGAGAGAAATGATGGTGCATGATTCGGCGGTGAATCTTCTTACAAAGTCCTTGAGTGGTTCTCTCTCTCTCTTTGCTTTAACTCAAGCAAGGAGGTCTTAGTCTTCACAGTCTTTCGACTACTTATGAAGTGGGTGAGAAAGAGTTCTTCAAACTGATCGAAAGAGAAGATGGTGGCTGGAGAGAGGCTGGAGTACCACTCCCTTGCTGGTCCCTTGAGAGTTGCTAGGAGTGTCATCCAGAGGAGTGCATCAGAAGCTTGGTGGATCATCATGAGAGTTTGAAAACTCTCAGTGTGGTCAGTCAGGTCTCTGTCTCCATTGTAAGACTCGAAGGTTGGTGGCTTGAACTTCTCTGGGATGCGAGCTTCAAGGATAGACTTAGAGAACGGTGGCCTACTAGGGCGATAGCTTAGGACATGACCTACTTCATCTTTGTCAATTCTTGCAAGGCAGTCCTTCATTGCTTGGAGGTAGTGAATAACAGGGTCTTCCCTTGGCTTGGATCCTGTAAAGCCATATGATTCTTCTTCTTGCACAGTTGAGAGACGACTCCTACATGTGTGCCGACCCCTCCTTTGGGTGACTTGCACGACTTTGCAGATTTTGTCGCTGAGTTTACGGAATTCGGCCCTTATGACAGGGGTCTCTTCTTCCATATGGTCTTCGTGAGTGCATTTATGAAGGGGAGGAGGGCTTTCTCTTGCCCCTTCAACCACGAGAAGGAGGAGAAGGAGGAGAGGAGAAGGAGGAGACCTCCTGTGGTTTGACACGGGGGGGGGGGGGGGGCTCCTCCTACTCCCATGGTGCTTAGAGCGAGAGCCTTGACCGTGGGCGTGGGCGTGCCTCTTTTCACGGTGACAATGGAGCCTTTTCTTTTGTTGTCTATTGTTGATAAGTGTATGAAAGTCTTGCAGTATCAAGGGTACTATAAGGAGCACTCCGATAGGCACCACAAGAGGAACTGCGGATTCCATAACTGAATAGACCGAGAGTCTATTCCCCCTTGATCGTTCATGGAAAGGTCCAGAGTGGCGTGCAGAATGACGTGGTTGAGATACTGCTGATGCATCTCTATTGAGAGGGGGTTGCGACATCGGGTGATCAACTTGTTGAGGAAGAGGTGGAAGTTGCCACTGAGGAGGTTGTTGTCCTGTTTGAGGGAGTTATTGCCCCACTTGAGGGGGTTGTTTCCCCGTTTGAAGGAGTTGTTGCCCGGCTTGAGGGGGTTGTTGCCCTATTTGAAGGGGATGAGGAGGATTGTTGGTTGAACGACAAGAGGCCGATGCATTTTTCCTCTTTGGAGGTATGGCTGGAAAAACTAGTAATTTACCGGTGAAGTTTGGTCGAAGATCTTTGTTGTTTACCACAGATGGCATCAATCTATTGCTATTTTTTTTGTGGGAGCAAACATATGATGTGAATTATTTTTAGAAACAATAAAAAAACTGACCTTTTAATTATCACCGGTGTTGACTCTGAAATCTGACTTGTTTGGACGGTTGTGATCGCTCCGATGTACCTGCAAAAGTCTGAAACATCGAGGTTGATCTCGGCCACAGACCCTCTGACGATCAAGTCAGAACTCTAGAAATGTATGAGAGTCTTTAGTAGCCAAATACTGATTACCTGAATTTTCTGGAGGTCATGGGGTATTTATAGTCGCTTAGGGGGCCAGTTTCAAGATAATAATTTATTTTTACTTCTTGGTGTTTTGGAAAGAATTGGTTATCTCTTCTTCATGAAGAGATAAAAGTGATTGTGGAGAGTTAAAAACTCTTCTCATGATAGGAGATATGATTTTTAAACCGTCTCTTATGGATAATTATGAGTTTAAATTATATTTAAATAATCATGGACTCATTTATGTTGGGTTGTTATGACAACCCAGTTAGACAAGTCCGTTTTGGGTTGTTGAGCTTGAAAGATGCCCAACTCCCTTTACGCGCTCGTTTCTAGTGAAATTTACCGTATTACCTCTGAGAGGTTTAAGATTCGTGCCCGATTTGGTTCCAATTTTACCCATATCAGTCATGTTTGCAACATATATGTGTCTCTGCTTCTTAAATCAAATCTTTCTTAAGTCAAGTATAGTTGAAGGTTAAGTATGAGAGGGAATGCTAAATTTTTCTTCACAATACTGATAAGTATTTGATCTGTCTTTCGCATAAAAATGCATACCTTCAAAACCTTGAAATTAGTTCTTAAGATACATTTGCTTGCCAGCCACATCCTCGACTCTTTATCAGTGAAGCAAGGATCTAGTGCCTAACATTTTCTATTATCAGAATAATTTTGCTCGTAACTTGAATTCCGAAATTTGTTTATTTAAGTTTTTTCACAAGTTAGTTTGTCAAAGTTCCTACAAGCTTGGCCATCTGCTGGTAGCTCGCTTATTATTAATGGTTGAAGCACTACTTCTCAATAAGAGTATGTTGGATTCATACGATTGTATTAGTTGTCCAAATGTTGGATTAACATTAAACAAAGATATACCGGTGGAATACAATATTTTTGAACTGGAAACAACTTAGAGGCATGATTGAAGCTGAGTTATACTAGATTAGTTTCATATATAATAACATTAAAAGCCAACTAATGATGTTTCCATTTCTTTAATATGATTTTCTTTTCTGAAAGATTTCTTTGCTAGATTTGGTTTCAGATGGCGAGGACATGATACTTGTTGCCATAATCAACTCACCCTGATATCTACTTTAGAGAAGTGGGTACTAGAACCCTTCAAACTGACAAACTCTTGATCCAAATCTTACCTGAATTTCTGGGTATATATGTTTCTTTGAAATTGTTACTTGATCTTGTAGGATTCTCAAATGCCTCTATATGTAGTATATACTTGCTCAGTCGGTTTGGATCTACAACTCGACTTTGTAAGGTCTAACCCGAATTTGATCTGATGCCACTCAATGAACACGTTTAGCTTTAATAAAAATTAAATATAAAAAAAAATCAAATTAGGCCCTAAAATCGGCCAAGTTCATCATCCTCTGTAAGAGTTTTCAGTGCTGCTTATAAGGTTAGAACCTGAAATTAGAATAGATGCACTGGTTCCTGTCGAGCTCTTGGAATGCCTGACTCAATCACGTCCGTTCGCTCAAGAGGGGACTTGACAATAACAGTGCATTTTCAGCCAGTTTAGGAGTAACTGCATTTGGATATGTTTTCATATTAGTTTTAGTGTAGAGTTTGTTGAAGGTGGAGCTACACTGTAGTTCAAGATGCTTGTAATTAGAGCTTTTATCAATTTTGACATGGGTTTATACCCTTTCTGCACTCAAACATCTGCGCTTCATTTTCTAGTGGTTAAAATGGCATGTTAGTAGCTCGTTGCAACTCAGAACTTTATTACATTTGCTTGCTGCCGCATTTGCAGTGCAATGATTTTTTGTATGCTACAACCAACACCTCACCAGCACTAGTTGCAATTTTGATGTATTGCAAGCAAAGGAAATATCAGAAGACAACTGGCTAGTAATGATAGTCGGAGACAATGATTATTGCCAGAGATGTGTTAGGAAGTGTGGCCTCAAACACAGATAGGTACAAGTTGAAGTTGAAGAAGAAGAAAAGCAGACAAAGACAGCAAGGTGCAGCAGCGACAGAGGAGGGGACAGTCGACTGTATAGTCGAATGTTACATGCAGTCGACTGCCCGACGCTCAGGTCTTGGCGAGACTCATTGCAATCGACCGCAATCAGGTGCGGTGGACCGCAACGGCACTGTATGTTATTTTGGGTTGCGAGTTTCAGGTCCAATAGGCTGTATTTGTGTATATCTTTTAGGTTTTGCTTGGGGGTTATATATATAGCAATAGATGTGAACTCTAGAGTCAAAATTGAAGAAAGAATTGGTGAGTTGTTATCATCGTACAACTTAAAGAGAAGTGAGTGTCGAGTGTTTCAAATGTGGGAGAGAGAGAGAGAGAGTTTTAATCTCTTTGTAATCTTTGTATTTCTTGAGAATTAAGAAGTATTGGTTATCTATACATATTATTGTGTTCATGTGATTGTGAGATCTTACGATTATTGTGGTGACTTGTTCTTGGTGCATCTAGGTCTTGGGCATATCTGTATTTAGTTGTGTGTTCCGATATTGGCAGTACAAGTGGTATCAAGTTCTCTACCAGTGGTATCAGAGCAAATGTTTCGTGATGGCCGATAGCAAGTCGAAAGTCGAGAGGTTTGATGGGAGTGATTTCGTGATGTGAAAGATTCAGATTATAGTGTATCGTTGTCAGAAAGATCTAGATGGTCCGTTGTTTGATGAGAAGCCGGAAGGTGCAGATAAGGATGAGAAGATTTTGGTAGCATGGAATATTTTGGATGAGAAGGTGTTATGACAGATTCAGTTGGGACTGAGCAGGAAGGCGTTGTTTCATATCTTGAAGGCGTAGACCACAATGGAGGCTATGGAGATTCTCACGAATATGTATGAAAAACCATCGACATCTAATCAAATTTTTGATTTGAAGAAGTTGGTTAACATGAAGTTAAGGGAAGGGAATTCAGTAGCAGAACATGTGAACAATTATTGTATGGTTTACAACCATATGGAAGCTGCTGGATTGAATTTTTTAGAAAGAGGACAATCATTGTTACTTCAATCTACTTTGCCCAATAGTTATGGTACGATGGAACAGACGATTACAGGCACAATGAAAGATTCGACGACTCTATAAGATGTGGTGAGTAGCATTCTGAACGAGGATGTAGAAGGGTGAGAAATGGAGGATTTTTATCATCATCTTCTAAGGCTTCAACAATGTTAGTTGAGAAGAGACGTGGAAGATCTAAGAGCAGCCGAAGAAAAAAGGATCAGAGTAGTCCGTCTGAGAGTGGGTCTGATGACAATGACGGGGGACATGGACCTGAGTGCTAGTATTGTCACAAGCGGGGTCACATGATGTGCAGTTGTAATGCCTATATGAAGAAGAAGCAGGAAAGACCAAAGGAAGCAAAACCAAAGGAAGCCAGGATCGAGTAGTAGGTTGTGTGGAGTGCAACCAAGTTCTTTCAGTTGTGGGGCGAATTCAGAGGATGATGCATATTTAGTGGGAGCTGCTGGCTATAAGAGGGATCCTAGATAGCAAGACTTTGCTGTGATAAGGGTTCTTTGTGATATGGCAGAAGAAGCTTCAAGTCGCTCTTGTGAGGTAGAGAGTACTGGTATCGATATGCGGAGTGATGTTGATGAGTGTAACCAAAATGAGGCTGAAGGGGTTGAGCAATTTGCGGATTTTGTGAAGGTGTCGTCCATGGAGACTTCTAGTAAAGAGGGTGCAATGAGAGACTTTGAACCATATCCAGTGTTAATGGAGATCCTGCCAATTGGAGAGTCTTGTAACACGAAATCCGACACGAGAGTTTGTTTCTCCTTTATTCGTGCCCTATGCGATTGGTGGGATACATCCTTCATGAGACTATGAGAGGTGGTTGGTGCACTCCAAGTGGTGGATTGGCAGATGTGCTCTTCATGAGAGTGAGGAGTACTTAGGCCTGAAAAACTGGCATAGATAATGCGGGGTAAAGATATAATAACTTTGAAGCATTGTGTATTTGGTCTAAGTGGGAAATTGTTAGGAAGTGTGGCCTAAAATACACGTATGAAAAATTTGAAGTTGGAGAAGAAGAAGAGAAAACGAAGACAGCAAGAGGCAGCAATGACAGAGGAGGGGACAGTCAACTATACAGTCCACATGCAGTCGACTGCCCAACACTCGGGTCTTGGCGAGACTCATTGCAGTCGACTGCAATTGTTGGTGTATGCCCTAGAGGCTAGTTGTGTATTGACATTACTAGTTTACATTGTATCATGATATTTATTTTATATATGAGACATTTCATTTATTATATTGTTTATTGTGATCAAATGAACATAATAAAGTCCTTAGAATAGTAGGTTCAATACCATGGGATATCAAGTGCATGACTTGATTGTGAGATCCTATTGGTTGTAATCAGAACACTATTCTTAAATGGTTCTAGTCAAGTGTTATTGTGAATTAGGACAATAATAATATATAGAGGCTAGTATGTGCGTAGACTGATGATCATATCTCACGGGTCATGGATGTGAGATATCAAGTTTTCACATGGGTACATATTAGAGTAATAATGTATTGGACTGACTCACCATGAGAACGTTGCATGGATCATTATGTGAGTGTCATAAGCGGTTCTCACAATGACCATGGTGTACGTAGTCCTTTGACTTGAAGTCACTACGGTTCCCTACATGAGAAGTTATATGTTTTAATGTCGTCAAACGTTGCATGTAATAAGGTAATTATAATGTCGACTATTGGATATACTGTAAATCATGCGAAGGAATGTGAGTGACTTAGATAGGATGTTTTCCTCTTACATAACAGGAGTGATCTCTACGAGCCCCTTGATTGAGTAAGACTGCAAAATGCATGGTCATGTTCAAATGATCAATATGAGATATTGAGCTCATTTGTTTTAGTAAGTCTACTCGAATATCAAGAAACCAAAGATTAAACAATACAATGTGGCATGCTCTATGACTTGTGGTCAATTAGATATCTGGGCAAAAGGACTAGACTACATGATAACATTAGTCACGGATAGGTTATGTCAAATTACTGGCATTCCCGTTACTTGAGTAGCAGTGGTGTATTGCTAGATACCACTCACTGTTTGTAACACTAGAATATAATTTTAATATTACTGTCAACGTAATGGGAACCTACAGGGCCACACACTTAGAATGGATCGAAATTGGATTTAAATTCATGGGATGATTTTAATTGGGAATCCTAGTAAGACTTGTACTCCTGACATTGGTTGAACATTTAATTACATTAAATGGGCTGACTAAAGTTCAAAGGCCCACACACGAATCTGAACCAGGTCAAATTGTGAGCCCAACAGCCTCATTACTCTCTTAGGATTGATTTTCTGTACCTATATATATGATATGTATCTGTGAAAAAGCCACATATGAGAAAATCCTAGCCGTCATAGAAATTGTGAGAGAGAGATATCGTGAGGAACATCCTCTTCCTGCAGCTAGCACCGCGGATTGAAGAAAAGATTGATTTGATCCGTTCGTGTGGATACCGTAGAAGCACCGCAATATTGTAGTGTTGTGATTAGCATATTGTGGAGACAGCAGATCCATCTTCAAGGTATAATTTCTAAAAATGATTTATAGTTTTCGCATAGATCCATGGATAGGTTTCGATATTTTTTTTGTAATTTTTCTGCTATGTATTTAATCTAAGATTACCCTTGAAACCTAATAGCAATCGGGAGCGGTCAACCACCACAACGCGGTATGTTATTTTGGGTTGCGGGTTTCGAGTCCAATAGGCTTTATTGTGTATATCATTTAGGGTTTGCTGGGGGGCTATATATATAGAAATAGATGTGAACTCTAGGGTCAAGAAGAGAGAATTGGTGAGCCGTTATTACTGTATAACTTTAAGAGGAGTGTCGAGTGTTTCAAAGGTGAGAGAGAGGTTGAGAGTTTTGATCTCTTTGTAATCTTTATATTTCTTGAGGATTAAGAAGTATTAGTTATTTGTGCATATTATTGTGTTCGTATGATTGTGAGATCTTGCGATTATTGTGGTGGCTTGTTCTTGGTGCATTTAGGTCTTGAGCATATCTATTTCTTGTGGTATGTAATATGCTATTGACACAACAAGTGGTATCAGATTCTCTATAAGATGGTGGTTCAGGGTGGTGCAGTGACTTGCAATGGAAACTTTGAGAGACTGGTGGCATTGTTATATGCTAAGATCCCGAGAGTAATGCTTGGTTGCGATGTTTCAGTTACCAGTTTTCTTAGAACTTCCTTCTTAGTTTGTCTTTTCTGGTAATATCAGTAAGTGTCGGTAGGCAATTGCTATTGTAGCACAACACTACAAATATAGAACTGTAAGTGTAAACCATTTTACCTACATATAAAGAAAGAGGGCTACGACGATAGATAGTTTTGCAATTGAGGGATACAATCAACATCTTTACTTCACTAGTGTTATTAATATGTTAATAGTATGTTGATGTTCGGTAAACCATACTTTACTAAACTTCTTTCAAATTACTTTCCTACAGTTATTAATCTCGTAAATCAGTTTCATATACATTTGAAAATGGTGCATGGACATGATAAGGGGAAAAAACCACCATCTAACATGTACTACATGTGGATAAGAAGATAAATATGGTTATTCTATAACACTAGTAATTATCTTCTAAAACTAGACTTTGAGAAAGCTTATGATTTTGTTGAGTGAGATTGCGGTCTAGAGGTGCTCAAAGGAAAGAGCTTTGGAGAAAGATGGATAAGATGGATCCATAATTCCCTTGAAACCAGCAGAACGTCCCCAGCAGTGAACAACACACGAGACGTACCTTTCTCCTATACAAGATGACTTAGATAGGGAGACCCACTTTCACCCCTTTTATTCACAATAGATGCAGATGTCCTAAAAATCATGCTCGACAACTGCAAAGAGAGAGGATGGTTCAAACTGGTAGCTAGTGGTAGGGGTCGACAGGGATGCACCATTTTACAATATGCAGAAGATACCCTTCTCTTCGGCTACAGAGATCTAGGCAAGACTATTACATTTAAAGAGGCTTTCTACTATTTTCAAGAACGGTCAGGTCTACGAGTTAACTTTCACAAAAGCGCCTTTGCACCAATAGCTTTATCTCAGGTTGTAGTGGCTGAACAAGCACTAATTCTGAACTGCAAACTCGAAAATTTCCCAATCAAATGCCTAGGACTTCCAATCCGTCCAAGGAAGCTAAAAAAGGGGGACTCTCTTCCTATTATAGATACAGATGGAAGCTAGGTTGACAAAATGGAATGGAAAATCGTTATCATTGTCTATTCTCTTAAACCTACCAACCTACTGCATGTTGTTTTTCGAAATGTCACAGTGGGTAATTCAAAGAATTGACCAAATGCGGAAACACTTCTTTTTGAAATGAGCAGATACTAACAGGGGGAGCTATCACTTGGTGAAGTGGGAGAAGGCATGTATGCGAAAATACCATGGAGGTCTCGGAATCATCGATCTCAGAGATATGAATCTGACACTCCTTGGAAAATGGTGGTGGAAGGTGTTCCTCCTGAACAGGGAAGGATGGCAAGAATTCATTTAATCATATTTACAGGGTAAAGGTACAAGAGCCTACGGATTCTGTATCGGACCCAAAGTCGCATGGTTCTGGAGAGGGGTATCCAAGACTTTTGAACCTTTTCCCAAATGTGTCACCTCACACATCGGGAATGGTTTGAACACAAATTTTTTTGGTGGGACAGGTGGTGCGGTGCACACCCCCTTAAAGAGTTGATCCAAGACCTTTATGAGATCTCGACACAACCTCATAAATTAGTAACTAAAGCCTGGAAGAGAGGATCATGGAAACCAACATTCAAAACACAATTGAACCCAATGCATCGATGGAGACTGGAGGAGCTCCAGTCAGTCAAAGTGCAATCTGGGGCCAAATGCGCCTAAGGACTGGACATGAAGCGTGGGAAATGGAACGAAATGGTGCCTTCACGGTGCGTTCCCTTTATAACCATATCCATCTCAGAGGATGCGAACCATCATGGTTATCGATAATTTAGAAAGCTAAAGCCCCCGTTAAGGTGAAGGTTTTCCTATGGTTGGTCCTTAACAATGTAGTTCTCACTCGAGTGAACCTGGTTAAAAGACAACCCGCCATCACGGTCAACTGTGGATCTGCAACGCTATCATCGAGACTAAAGTCCACATATTCATTGAATGTCACAAAAGCAAAGTTGTATTAGTTGAGATTCTGAGGTTACTTGGTACCAATGAGTACCCCACCACCTATGAGGAACTATGGGTAAGGCAGTAAATTTGCTAGGTGCAGACGTGAAATGAAAGAAGCATGGTTCATAGCTATTGCATCAAAGAATTAGGTTTTATGGCTAGATAGGAGTAACTTTTATTTTTGTAGGACAAGTAATAGTATCTCTAGTAAACTAACTCAGATCGTGCATTTTATCCTTTTGGGCAACAACAGCAGTAGCAGGACCAAGGGAACAGATCACTAGTACATTTCAGGTAGATGAGTACGATGACGATGAGAGATAGAGATTAAGCTGACTCTCGACTAGATTAATCCCAATCTTTAGGGATGTTGGAGGGATCTCTGCCTTTGTACTCTTTATGTTACTTTCTTGATGTTAATTATTCCTACCCTCCTAGATGTTGGAGGTCTACTGTTTTAATTTATTCGCATGTACATATTATTTTGTAATTTTTCCAGTTTTTTCGGGTTTGTTTCGTTACTGTAACCCCCGTTTCCCGAGTTTTCAGATTTCTTTTGTAGTTCTTTAATTTCTCTCCTCAATTTTTGTAACCTGATTTATTTAATAATAATCTTGTTGTTTTCTTCAACCCAATCGTATTCTTCCAGTCGATCAATTTTTAGCCGAACCCTGCAAATTCTTGTTCATTCAATTTAATTTTAGAACGTTGACTATTCTAATTAATCTATTATATTCTTAATTGTTCTCTTATTGAATTCTAAACCCAATTCTTTAGCTTGACCCAAGTCAAACCCCAACCGCATACTAACCCCCTAATTTCCACTATCAGCACAATCCCTTATATTTATCCTAATCACTCATCTCCACGTATTTCCTAATTTTCTCTTATCTCTAACTAATCCATTAATTCCCTTATTAATTAACATAAATCCTAATCCTAATTAATTAACCTAATCATCTCCCCAGCCGCCTAAACCCAGAGCTCCTCCTCCTTCTTCTCCTCGCCTGCATCCCGAACCCATCACCTCCCCTCATCCTGCTCGCCCCCACCCTACTACCACCGTCACCAACCTCTCCACCCACCACCGTAGCTTCACCCCGAGCCATCGGCTGCACCACCCCGACTCCCCACCTTCAACCTCCTCATCTTCTGCCCCGGCTGCTCTCTCTCCACCGAGTGCCACCACCTTCCTCGCCGCAACTCCAGCACCCTCAAGTCAATCCCTCAATTCCCTTTATCTTCTTCCCCGAGCTCTGACACCCTATCGCCATCTTTATTGCACCCTCCGACCAAGGCTGCTCCTCCTGCTATCGACCTCCACCGCACCGGAGCCCCCGCACACCTGCACCTCCATTGCAGTCACTGTCCCTACCACCTTCAAAGCCGACAGCGCCTCGACCTCGCTGCACTCCGAACTCTGAAGCCACCATCGTTGTTGCTGCACTGCGGTGTTGTTGTCCTACTCTACTAATTGCCGCGCAGTGTTGTCACTATCGTTGTTGAGCCGCCTCTTGCTTGATCGTAACCATCGTCGCTCTTCTTTGTACTGCCGTAATCAACTTATAAGGAAAGTCTCTCTTGAACCAACTCGCTGTTTTTGTTCAAAAAATATGTTTGATCTCCGCAAGTAGTTCCTATTTTATTTATCGTATCTTATTTACTTGATACTTTTCAAAGAAACTATTACGGATTCATCGGCAAAATCAAGTAGTAGTTTTCTTTTCGTGCCATTTCCTAGACTTAATCCTAAGCCATGTTGTCCATCATCATATGCATATACCACACGAACATAAACTAGAAATACGTTATGTAGAAGAAATAATGATATAAATGCATATCGGTTGTATGTGAGGTTATAACTAGATTCGTGAATTTAATGCTATAGTGATAATAATTTTGTCATATTTATAGTAGGGGTCCATCATAATCATTGAGTATAAATGCTAGTTCATTTCTTGTTGTATGTATATGTTGATTGATTATCATGATTGTTGCATAGGAGTACATTTTAGCTGTTGTCATGCTGGTTATCCCATGTTGTAGTCATATTGCTGATAAAATTAACTAGAAATTTTTAAATAAGAAATTTATCTCACTTAATGTAGTTTCCAGAACTTCTTACAGATCTAAATTCTGATTTGTAGACTGCAAGTTATCATATTTTTAGTACTATTAGGTTTTAAATTCCAGATTGTTGTCTAGAGACATATCAACATGAATTGCTAATAAAAATAAGATGTTAAAAGTAGAATAAAAACTTGGGAATCAACCAGGATGTTGTTAGAAATGATTAGGATTTGTTTTTTTAAAGATTAATTGATGATTTTCTAGGCTCGTTATGCATATAAAACTTGACCTAGGTTTCTGCCAGAACACTAGATCAGTAAAGAGCCAGAATTTTGGCCTAGCTAAAGTTGAAATCACTTAGAAATTGTTAAATGTAAGTTGTAGCCCTTTGTGTCTAAAATCCAGACCATTTGACGGTTCTGCAATTATGGATTGCAAGTTCTACCACAGTATTATCTTAACTCCAGAATTTTGTTTTAAAGATATGTTGTCTTGTTCTATTAAGTTCTTTAGTAGGTTAACGTAAGAATTTGGACCTGAGAATTGTAAGAAGGTTAATGAATATTCCCAGGAACTAAATCATAATTTTTAAAAGAATTTTAATGAAGTTTTTAGTCAAATTACATGTAGAATAACCTTGTATTGAGTTACTGCCTGAACAGTAGACCCATAAAGAACTAATTGGTAGACTGTGTTTCTGTAGTTAAAAAGTATCATGTAAATATGTGTTGGAACCGGTAAGGAGTCTAGTTTCTAGAACCTCTGACGAAACCTGTTTTACTTTCCGATAACAATGGGAAAGTCAGTTTTTTGTACAGCAACCTCTCGCTGTCCAGAATTATATTTTTCATGTTTAATTATAAATCTATTTAAGTTTTGCATTGTACTACATACCACTCATTGTACAGTCATTGATACCTCATTGATATCATTTCTTGACACCTGTTCCATCGATTGCATATTCATGATTCATGTTAATAAAATAATAATAGCCGGGATAATAAGGGTCGACTTGGTAGTGAACAATCAGAAACTGTACTCGGATCATGTTTCCCTATATTGTTTATTGTTATCGGTTATTGTTTTATCGATTGACTATGGACTACTGCTACAGTATCCTGATTGTATCTTGTATTGTATCGTGGATCGATTCTCGTTGTTGATCATTGATTATGGATTATTGATTATTGATTATTGTTGCCGAGTACATGATCTGTAAAGTTCACCACTATACTCTAAACGTTCACTTATTTGTATGCACCGAACCTGTGGTATGGGACACAAAATTACGTGCATTACATAAGGTAATAAAATATAATAGATTTAGGATTGACACTTGTGTTGATTATGGTTATTGTTATCGACTTGATTCTAGTTTTATCGTTATTGTTGATCATTGCATCATTGATTATAAACCTTGATCTTGTTACCGACATTTTCATTGACATCTGATATAGTTCTAGTTCCTTGTTCCTTAAAATTTATGTATCCTGTTTTATTGTTCCTTGCTTGTTACTACTTGTTGTACGTGACTTGCTCTAACAGACACCCCCCTACTCTAGACCATGAGCTTGCAAGTACACAAGGAGAATTGCCCGAAGGACTTGGTGAGAAAATCTTCTAGGGATTGGAGCCGAATTATTGTTGAATTCTAATTGCAAAATAACTCAACAACGACGACGGGATGCAAGAACAATAGAATCAAAACAAGAGAACAAAGAACAACCAAAAGCAACACATAAGAACACACGAGATTTTTTTTGAGGTTCACTCAAAATAATGGCTACTTCCCCGCGCAAAGGCACTCCTACAATTTCCACTAGAAATATGAAGAATATGTTTACAAATCTCTCAAGAACTCACCCCTAAGGTGTAGGGTTTCTCTCTATCTCCCTCTCTCTCAATGACGGCTGGTAGATCTCTATTTTCTTTTTAGTTAACCCTAAAATCATACACAATACAATATATATAGTTTTTCTCAACTTTCAATTTCAGGCGCTCATCAAACAGCTTCGGGACGGTCGACCGCAACACCAAGTTGGTAGACCGGTTCTCTCCTTCGAATGTACATGGTCCAACAGAGTATAGGTCGGTCGACTGCGCAGTCGACCAGTCGCCTCTTCAATTTACAGGGTTGAAATAGTGAGCAAGACGGTTGACTGCGCGGTCGACCGTACATTGCCTGGGTTGCGATCGGGGGGTGCGGTCGACCGCAACTCTGCCTGTAGCCTCAAACTACTCTTGACCTGCTTTCTCCCACTTCGACTCTCCTTCTCGTCTATCTTCTTCAACCCATTATCATGTATTGGATCCACAAACCCCAACAATCTCCCACTTGGAGACATATACACGAAGTCTCTAACCTGTTCTTCATTCTTCTATTGGCCTAGTCTAGGCCTGTGCCTCTGCGAGTCTCCTCAACAATTAACCTGGAGAAAATCCGATAGTGGTATAGCAAAACTGATGTTTCCTGCTATCCACCACCTTAGTGAGCATGTCCGCCGAATTTTTAGTGCCAAGAATCTTAGTTAGCTTCAACCATTTCTTCTCAACCGCCATTTTGATAAAATGATACCTCATTTGAATGTGCAGAGTCCTAGAGTGATATGCCGAGTTTTTTGCTAAGAAAATTGCACTTTGACTGTCACACCATAGTTCACCTATGGGTTGCTTCCTGTCCAACTGTTTCATAAGCTTCGAAGTCCACAACATGTCTTTCGTCACTTCTGTAAGTGCCATATACCCTGAATCCTTGGTTGACTGTGCTCAACCTTTGTAACTGCGAAGCCCAACTGACAGCTGTTACTCCAACTGTAAATACATATTCTGTAGTACTTCTGCAACCATCACGATTGTCCAAAAAATCTGCCTCCACATAACCATGTATATGCAAAGAATCTCCCCCAAAATAAAGAAAGTGATCTGAAGTACCTGCTATATATCTAAGAATCCACCTTACTGCATCCTAATGCTGTTTACCTTGATTCTTCATGTAACAGCTGACAACTCTCACTACTTGTGCGAAGTCTGGTCTTGTAGACTCCATCGCATACATCAAACTCCCAATGGCTGAGGCATAAGGAATAGCAGCCATTTCCTCTATCTCTGCCTCTGTCTCAGGATACAAGTCCATTGATAACTTGAAGTGAGCAACCAAGGGACAAGTGACTGGACTCGCGCCATCCATATTGAATCTTTTAAACATCTTCTTCACATAGTCTGCTTGTGATAACCAAAGCTTCTTGCTTCTCCTGTCTCTACTAATCTTTATGCCGAGGATCTGCTTTGCTTCACCCAAGTTCTTCATTGAAAACTCTGAAGCTAGCTCCCTTTTTACTTCCTTGATCTTCTCCATACATGAACCTGCTAACAACATGTTGTCCACATACAAATCCAAGGTAACTACATCATTGTCTTCATATCTACGAACATACACACAATGATCTGTTTCGCATATGTCGAAACCTCTTCCTCTCATAAGGAAATCAAAATTCAAGTACCATTGTTGCGATACTTGTTTGAGCCCATAAAGACTCTTCTTCAGTCAACACACCATGTCTTATTTTTCTTTAGCTTCAAAACCTATGGGTTGTTTCATGTACAGCTCTTCTTTGACATCACCATGGAGAAATATTGTCTTCACATCCAACTGCTCTAAGTGCAAGTCTTCAGCTGCCACAATACTAAGCAGAATCATAATTGAAGTCATCTTCACAACTAGTGTAAAGATCTCACTAAAATCAACACCTTCTCTTTGAGAGAATCCTTTCACAACAAGCCTCACCTTGTACTTCTTACTGCCATCTACCTCATCTTTGACTCCGAAAACCCATTTGTTCATAAGAGCGCATTTCCCTGCAGGTAACTTGGTCAACTCCCAAGTTTGGTTCTGTTCAAAAGAGCTCATCTCATCCTTCATGGTTAACTCCCACTGAATTCGAGCATCATCCCTCAAAGCCTCCTCATGAGTCTCTGGCTCCCGCAAATCCGTGTACAGAATATGCTCGTGAACAACACTAGCTGATGGATCAAATATCTTGGTTGGCCTTCTCTTTCATGTCGATCTCCTCAATGTGGATATCGTTTCACCGACTGGTTCAGATTACCCGAACTGTTCTGGCTGTACCTATTTGTCTTGGTTAACTTGCTCATTCCCTATAGGCTCACCATGAGCCTCTTGTGCTGCCTATGGTACATGTACCTGCTGCTGCACTATAGGGCTCCCACCATTAGGGCCGGCTTTAGAATCTGAATCTGAGTCTGAGTCTGAACCCCAATCTGACTCTGAACTGGTTGTACTGTCTTGACATGTGTATCTGTCCTTGTATAGGACCTCTTTATTGAACACTACATTTCTGCTGTGAATGATTTTGTTATCCACAAAATTCCAAAGCATGTAACCATACTCATCGCCACCGTACCCAATGAACACAAACCTCTTGGACTTAGAGTCCAACTTCTTTCTTTCTTCCCTGTCAATTAGTACATATGCCATACAACCATAAACTTTCAAATATGAATAATTGACAGTTTTACCTGACCATAGTTTTTCTAGAATGGCCCCATCAAGAACACTAGACAAGCAACGGTTAATCAGGTACACTGCTGTATCAACTGTAGCGGCCCAAAGATGGACTGGAAGACCCGCATGAAGTCTCATGCATTTTGCCATTTCGAGTATCGTACGGTTCATCCTTTCTGCTACACCATTCTCTTGTGGAGTCTTAGGAATTATTTTGATTCCTCTGATATCTTCCTTTGCTAGAAAGTTAACAAACTCTTTGCTTGTGTACTCACCTCCGTTGTCTAACTTTATTGCTTTCACTTTGCAACCCGTCTCATTCTCAACCCTGGCCTACCATGCTTTAAATGCCTCAAATACTTCTTATTTCTCGCAAATTGCATAAACCCAAACCTTTCTTGTAGCATCATCGATGAATGTGACGAAGTATCTCTTACCACCATAAGAAAATTTCTGAGCTGGACCCCACATCTTTGTATGTACAAACTCTAGCTTTCCAAACTTCTTCTCATGCCCACCCAACTGAAGCTAACTGTCTTCTGTTTGTCCATCACACAATTCTCACAGAAATCCATCTCAACCTTATTCAGTCCCGGCAAAAGATTCCTAGAACAAAGCTGCTTGACACCCCTTTCACCAAGGTGCCCCAAACTGACATACCATAGAATTGAAGAGGAACTACCTGCTGATGTTGTAGTAATGATATCACTTAAATCACCTCCTCTGAGTAAGTACAATGTGTCACCACGCTTTCCTTTTGCCACCAACCTGACACATATAGTCACCTTCTGTTCTCCATGCCCAAAAGTTGTTGTGAACCCTTCTTTGTCTAGTTTGCTAGTTGAAATCAAGTTTTTCTTCAAGCACGGAATATGTATTGTGTTATTCAAGACTAATTGTCCAAAATTGCGAGCCTTCACTCTCACAGTGTCTCTACCTACAACTGGACATATCTGCCATTTCCAACTGAAGCTGCACCAAAATCACTTGTCCTGTAATCCTCAAAAACATCCCTCATAGGGGTACCATGATAAGAAGCACCTGAGCTATACACCAATCATATTGCATAATATTAAATATAGCAGATAAACACAATTCATCTAGACGGGGTTCAATATTTACCACATTGGCTACCTGTAACCCTGCTTGTGCTTTCTTATACTCCTCGCATTGGTCTCTCCTGTGTCCTGGCTTCTTGCAGGAGCAACACTCACCTTTGCGATGTCATGTTCTTTGACTTGGACCTGTGATTCCTCCTCTGTGACTTCCCTCTATTGTTACTTCTACCACGGTTATCAACTGACAGCGCGACATTGCTAGGATATGACACTGAAGTCCCTCCATGTTTTTTCTCCTTGCATCCTCATTCATAATGCTGCTTATAACATTCTATAGGGTTATCGTATCAATCATGGTGCTTGTAATAGTCTGCTCTACTGTGTCGTAACTATCGGGAAGACTGGATAGCAACAACAAAGATTGTGCCTTTTCCTCAAACTTTAAACCCGAAGATTCCATCTGAGTGTAAACCATACAGAAATTGTTGATGTTCTCAGCAACCGAACCCCTTTCCGACAGCTTCAAGTTAACCAACTTCTTTAGGTGTAGGATTTGGTTCGATGCATTCGGCTTCTCAAACATGTTTGTCAATATCTCCATTGCCTCCTTCGCGGTCCTTGCCTTCTCAATGTGAAATAGCGCCTTCCTGCTCAGTGACAACTAAATCTGCCTATACGCTTTCTGATCCAATCTATTCCAAACCGCCAAGTCAACTGGATCGACCTCCGCCCCTTCTGGCTTCAAACCAAACAACGGATCATCTAGATCCTTCTGTCGGAGATACACAATCATTTGGATCTTCCACATTGTGAAATCCATTCCATCGAACTCCTTGACTCCACTCTTGTCTCCCATTTCAATCAATACGACCAACCTGTAGCTCTGATACCACTTTGTTGAATTCTAACTGCAGAATAACTCAATAACGACAACAGGATGCAAGAACAATAGAATCAAAACAAGAGAATAAAGAATAACCAAAAGCAACACACAAGAACACACGAGAATTTTTTTGAGGTTCACTCAAAACAATGGCTACTTCTCTGCGCGAAGGCATTTCTGCAATTTCCACTAGAAATATGAAGAATAGGTTTACAAATCTCTTAAGAACTCACCCCCAAGGTGTAGGGTTTCTCTCTATCTCCCTCTCTTTCAATGACGGCTGGTAGATCTCTATTTTCTTTTCAGTTAACCCTAAAACCGTACACAATACAATATATATAGGTTTTCTCAACTTTTTATCTCAGTCGCTCATCAAACAGCGTCGGGACGGTCAACCGCAATACCAAGTCAGTCGACCGGTTCTCTCCTTCGTCTGTACAAGATCCAACAGAGTGTAGGTCGGTCGACTGCGCGGTCGACCGGTCGCCTCTTCAAGTTACAGGGTTGAAACAGTAAGCGAGACGGTCGACTACGCGGTCGACCGTACATTACCTGGGTTGCGGTCGGGGGGTGCGATCGATCGCAACTCTTCCTGTAGCCTCAAACTACTCTTGACCTGCTTGCTCCCACTTCGACTCTCCTTCTCTTCTATCTTCTTCAACCCATTATCGTGTATTGGATCCACAAACCCCAACAATTATTGGCCTACAATAATTATTTCGTTCATGTTATTTTAAATTCCAGCATTGTTGTTATTATCGTACTTTGTATTATCATAATATTGTTTGTTTCTCCCAATAAACTTTTACGCTTATGTACATATATAATCTTGTATGCTGATTTCCTTGCTCTACTTGACAATTCGAAATTATTTGGATTTATATCACCCAATATTTCATATCTTTAAATTTTAAATCGTTATTGTATTTACTTTACAAACTATTTTATGGCATTAACTTGTTATATAGAATTTTGTCTATACTTTCAACTAAATTTCATGCTTATATATTTTCCAAACATTTTCTCTTAAATTACTATTTCATTTCTATCTCGTAGTGTATACTACTAGTTTAGTTAATGATTTTTATCCTTCCCGTTTTCTTTAATAAATTTCTCTTTCCGAAGTTTTTCAAATTCACTAACAGTTAATGACTTAATTTATGTTTTACTTTTTTTTGGTATCTAGTACTTATTTATTTTGTATGAAAAATTTCTTTCAATCTACATTATCTTTCATTGTTGCATTTCTTTATTTTTCTAGTTTTTCTTATACGTTTGTGTTTCGTTCGCTCGATACTCAAAGATTCCTTATAAAAGTTTGATATGTTTTCCCACATTGCGCATTTATATGCTACATTTCTTTTCTTGGAATTGACAACTTTCTATTTACATAAGTAATATTTTTTGTGTGTACGAAATACAACTTCTACCCAAGTAAGTTCTAAGGATAGAACTGTTCTAGGGGGGAGAGTGTAACACCCTGCAAAATTGAAAATGATAATTTTGTCCTCGTGTGTTACGCACGTGTACACGAGTATTTTGTATGGTTACGGGTAATATTCGTAATGTGTTTCACTACGTATTTTGTATTTCAACTATTTATGCATTTCCCGTCTTCTTAAAGTTTATTTTATCCTATTTGAGTCAACTCAAATATAATACTTCAATCTCTTTGGCTTTACGTGCTTTATACGTGTTATAGATGTACATGTCAATTACGTATATTCCACCGTTACGTGTAATATTTTGATGTGTTTAAATTATTTATTTCATGACGTGTTCAAATTCATTTTATAAATAGAAATTCAATTTTCTCTCATTTTGATTTAAATATCATTCTATGTGCGGTACATGTGTTTTCTATGTACGTTGTGATTACGTTGTTGTTACCGCTGATTTCGGTGTGGGGGTAAACAGATGAGATTTGTGAGTTCGAGGAAAACCTGAACAGCGGATCCAAGCCTTCTGACTCCTGCCGCGACCTGCAAGGAAGTGCGATACACCGGGGTTGATTCCGGCGACGCACCCTCCGACGCTCTTGTCAGTAACCAGTGGTGATTATGAAAGAGCTTAAGGTGGAAAAAGAGTGATTACCTGGTCACAGTGGTAGAGGGGAGGTATTTATAGTCGCTAGGGGAGTGATTAGGGACTTGATTCCCTGTGTAACTGCCAGGAGTAAAATCCTCACAGTCTGTTTAGGAAACTAATCCCCGATTCCCGGTGAGAGTAAATCAGGCCCGTTGACCTGGCCAGATCAGTGACCCTGATTTGCCTCTTGTTGGTCTGGTTCGCCTCGGGTCGGGACCCGTACCCAATAGGAGTGGATCCGTTTGTGGGTTATTGGATCTATGAGAAGGAGATCCAATACCCGTTTCGGACCCATTTGTATGTGAAATTACCGTTTTACCCCCGAGCTTCAAGATTCGCGCCCAATCTTGGACGGTTCCGATTTAACCCCATTTTTAGCCATATCACGAGCCCCCCACTCCTAAAGACTGAGTGTGTTCAGCCTTTGAGGAGTAGTTTAACTATTTTAGTGGCTAGTGGAGTTGTATCGGAGTCCAAATGGAGGATTTTGAATCTCGAAGGGGGTAGTGAGGTAATTTTTTGATGCCATGTGCTGTTCTCTAGCCATATCGAGTATTTGACGGCTTTTATCTATTTTTTCGGACTATTTATTTACTTTTGCGATGTGTTTACTAATCGTACGGGGGCCTTAACAGTACATTCTAGGCAATAATTGTTCGTTCAGGGGCTCAAAAATATACCCCCGAATTTTTAATTATTTTCTAGAATTTTTAGTTAATTTTCCCGAATTTTTAGCAATTTTTCGCAATTTTTAAATAAATAAAACAATTTAAATAAATAAAAAATGATTTTTAAATACCGATTATTGGCGTGGCGCAATCTGGACCTTTGATCAGCGTCGAGCGCGATTTTCTGGGAGATCTAGCGGCGGTTATCGCTCGGCAGCCTTTTTCTCCGTTTGCGAGCTCGGAATGGCACTTGCTCGGCCGCCGACCGGAGGCAGGGGGTTCGGCGATCCGAGCGACGTGGTGCAATCTGAGCCGTCGGATGATGGCGCACCTCCCAAGAAAACGCTATCTTGTCTTTTAGCGCGCGTGGCGCGATCTGGACCGTTCATCATCAGAAGCACGAATTTCTGAGAGATCCAACGGTCGTAGTTGCTCGGTGGCTTTTTTCTCCGTTTGCAGGATCGGAAAGGCACTTGCTCGGCAGCCGACCGGAGGCATGGGGGTTCGGTAGTTTTCTCCTCCGTTTGCGAGCTCGGGATGGTACTTGCTCGGCAGCCGACCGGAGACATGGGGGTTTCGGCAGTCCGAGCGACGTGGCGCAATCTGAGCCGTCGGATGACGACACGCATCTCGAGACGGGTACATTTCTCAAGAAAACACTATCTTGTCGTTTAGTGTCCTCGGCGAGATCTGGACCGTCTGATCGAGATCTTACGCGAAAGTTGAGGAGAAAGTGAGTTTTCTCCGTTTGCAGGATCAGAAAGGCACTTGCTCGGTAGCCGACCGAAGGATTGGGGTTTCGGCAGTCCGAGCGACGTGGCGCAACGAGTTTCGAGACGGTCCTGTTCTCAAGGGCATTAATGGTGTCCCGGGATTTGTGCGGCGTTCCATCTTCCCGGGGTCATTAAGAATTGTGCCCCTCAATTAATGCGTGGCGTTTCAACTTCTGAGGGTCATAATGGCCGGATCTTGGAGGGTAGCTTATAAGTACCCCATTCCCTTTGTCATTTTAATCGCAACATTGTTGAGTTTTAGCCCTCGGAGGCATCTGCTTTAGATGGTTGCTCTTCGGAAGGACGGGTGGTCGTTCTTCCACCATGGTCTTCTCCTGACTCTGACGGCCCCGATGCGGACCATGGTGGAAGAAGTGATAAGCAAAGTTCGGATTCGGGGGACCATGTGTTTCGGAAGGACGGGTGGTCGTTCTTCCACCATGATCTTCTCCCGATTCTGACTACTCCGATGTGGGTGTCAGGGTCGGGGAAGATCATGGTAGAAGAGGTGATGACCCAAGTCCGGATCCGAGGGACGAGTTTGCTTCGGAAGGACGGGTGGTCGTTCTTCCACCATGATCTTCTCTCGATTCTGACTGCCCCGATGTGGGTGTCAGGGTCGGGGAAGATCATGGTAGAAGAGGTGATGACCCAAGTCCGGATCCGAGGGACTGCAGCTTCGGAATATGGGTCTTTTCCGATCTCTGTCTTCCTTCCGGGCTGACGGCTTCTGATGGTTGTCAGCCCGAAGGAGCTAGAGATGGGAGGTGTGCCGATCTGCTTTTTAACCGGACCCCGTGAGTCGGCAGTTTCCCTCTAATCCCTTTATAATTCGTGGCTTCGGCCCCGAGACCGCAGGCTTTATTTTGCTCACGGGTAAGAGGAATACCGACCGAGACCCGAGGTCTGGGGGGTTCGCCGAGGGCGATGCCTTAAGACTTTTAATCCAAAATTTTTCCTGGCTTCTTTAGACATAGGTGGAGACCTGAGGGCACGGTTGTCCGAGCAACATTTAGGGCCGTCGGATGGGCACTTGCTCGGTTGGCCGGCCGGAGATCTGAGGGCACGGTTGGCCGAGCGATTTGGCGCAATCTGAGCCGTTGGATGGTGGTGCGAATCTCGAGACGGGCTCAGTTTCCAAGAAAACGCTATCTTGTCGTATAGCGTTGTCTGCGAGATCTGAGCCGTCTGATCGAGATCATACACGAAAGTTGAGGGGAAAGTGAATTTTTCCAGTTTGCAGGCTCGGAATGGCACTTTCTCGGTTGGCGGACCGGGCCCTTTGCTGCTGGGTTCGGATCGCGCGTAGCTCAGGTTTGGATCCTGCTGTGCCGAGCTACCTGACTTGGTGAAAAGACAAAGTCGTGTTGGGCCTTCGTGACGTTTCGAGAGTGGCCCAAAAGTTGCGCCCTTACGTTTGGAAGTCCAAGGGACGTTCCTTTTTTACTATAAATCTTCACTCCCCCTCAATCCAAGTCTCATTATTTACTTTTACTCTCTCTCTCCAGTTTTTACTTTCACCTTCGAAGTTTTTAGCTCCTTGGTGGCGCTGCTAGCTGTCGCGGCAAGGCGTTCTTTGTCTCCGGTGAGCTTTTCCGACCGTAGCTGTCACTTCAAGGTCAGTCTCTTTCCTTTCTCTTTAGAAAATGGTTAAGATTACATCCTCGGATGAGACCCCCACCTCGGAGCAAGCCGTAAGCCGAGCGGGTAAAGGAAAGGAGGTGGTGGAGCCGACCGATCAGAGCGTCGTTCGGCCGGACAGAGAGGGCGAAGTAGCCGAGCCACCTCAGGAGGTCGCGGCGGTGTCTCAGAAGGGTAAAGGAGTGGTCACGATCATCGAGATGCCGAAGACGGCGGGGGCGTTCGGTCGGCAGCCTATTGCTCTATCGAGCGTGGGAGGCGTTCGGGACTACGCCGAGGAAATCTTAGAGAAGGTGACCCAAGGCACGGCCAAGTCGGTGGAGGAGAATGAACCGAGAGAGTTGTCCGAGGTGGACCATACCATCTCGTCTCTTACGGAGGCCGATCTACATCTGATCCAAAAGGGATTCCAGATTCCCCCCGAATACGGGCTACTCCTCCCCGGACCGGGCTTCCGAGCCAACACAAAGTCTTCAACGGACGTGTGCGTCCTTTCCCTCGACTCCCTCTGTGCCAGGCTCCGCTTTCCCCTTCATCCGTTCATAGTAGATGTCTTGAATTGGTACGGTTTGAGCCCTGCCCAGCTGATGCCGAACACCTGGAGGCACGTCCTGGTGTTTGTTCTCCGGTGCCAAGAGATCGGTGCCGTACCAAGCATGTTTCTCTTTCGGAGCCTCTACCACCCTTGTCAGCCAAACCGAAACAAACAGAGGTATTATCTTTCGCCGTGGACGGGCGTGAAGTTGATCGAGAACCCATACTCGATCAAACATTGGAAGGAGAAGTATTTCATCATCCGAGCTCCCGCGCCGTGGGCAATTCCGATAGTTTGGGCAAAGGATGGCCTGCCCAAGCGAGCCAAGAAAGAGCCGGTGCTGAATGACGAGGAAGCAGAGGTCCTCAAGAAGCTCCTCGCTTTGCCAGCGCTAAGCTGGAAAGATATTACCGAGGAGGCTCTGTTCCGAGGGGGTCTCAGTCCGATCGACCCCAGTACGCTTCTGGTATTTATACTCTTTGCTTAAAGTTCATGAAAATTTTTCTAAGTTTTTTCATTTGGCTTGTGCAGAGACGATGAAGATGGACTATAAGGCTTTGATGGCGAAGGCCAGGGCGACGGAGCAAGAGACGAGGAAGAAGAGGCCTTCGGCGGGGCCTCAGGGCGGCCGAGCCGCGAAGATACCTTTGGTCGAGAAGGCGAGCGACCTGCAGAAGGCCGTTGTCCCGGGGGCCGGCCCCGAGCAGGAGAAGTCTGCGGCTACCGATCCTCCAGTTTCCAGTGTGCCGAGACCAACGGTGGAGGGGGATGCAGCCGGCTCGTCAAGCGGTGCATTCGGCGTGAAAGAGGTGTTGTCCCTCCAAGTTCTGCCCCTCACTGCCGAAGCGGAGAAGATCTTGACCGAAAGGCACAAGCAGATCTTCGTCCCTGACTGGCAGGTGATGAATGTCGACGGCTTCTTGGGCGACGGCAACATCTGCATGGAAGCGGTGAGGCACCTGCCGACCCCAAAGGATCGAGCGGCACTAAAGGCTGGGTTGGCAGGGGACGCCACGATGCAGATCGCTCGGAACACAATGTCGGTAAGTGGACCGAACTTTTTCTCATTGAAACTTTTTCTGAGATTTTCTAAGTTTCTGCGTTCGGACTTTAACGGTTTGTTCTCTTTTCAGACCCTCTGCCACTTCAACTTCTTGCTCGAGCAGTTTGCGAGCAAGGAACAGGAGCATGAGCGGGAGAGAACGGAGCGCGTCAAAGCCACGAAGCTACTTGATGCTGAGCAACTCCTCTCGGCAAAAAGGGTGGCCGAAGTGGCGGGGTTGGAGAAGCAGTTGGCCGACGCCATTCAGCTGTCGAAGGACACGACAGCCAAGCTCGAGGCCTCGGAGAAGGAGAACGCCGAGCTGAAGGAGGAGCTGGCCAATGCTCGATCGGAGGCAGAGAGGGCTCGGAAGAGGGCCGAGAGGATCATGGCCAAGCACCGGTCTAAGGTGGCGAAGGCGAAGAAGGCTGTCCAGGAGGAGGCCGAGCACCACATGTTCAAGAACATGGAGGACGCCTACGGCCGAGCTCTTCTGCATATTGCCGCTCGGAACCCAGGGTTCGACACGTCCTCCTACCGCTTCTACGACCCTGTGGAGGGGGAGGAGGAGGTTCCCCAGGGGATGCTCGGCCCCGAGGGACAGACGGACGGTGTCGAAGGCCCGGGCGAGACCAAGGCCGAGGATGAAGAGGAGGACGACTCCGAGGAGGAGAGTGGGAGCGAGGACGAGGACGAGGACGAGGGCGAGGACAAGGCCGAGGGGTCGACGGACCCGAACGACAAAAAGGTCAACCCCTGACTCGGTTGCCTCTTTTAGTCTTTTGCTGTTTTGTTTCTTTTTGTAAGCCTAACTGCGGACTGGCCACCGCTCTTGTAAAACTTTCTTCTTGGTTTTGAATGAAAACAGTTTGTTTGGCCAAAATTTATCCAAGTGTTGAGTCTCGGATTTTGTGTTTGATTCGGCGTAGAATTCTTCAAGTGTTGGGTCTCAGATTTATCTCTGCTTTTCAGGTGAAGTTCGGTCCGATCACAGAGGTTGCACACCTTCGTATGGAGCTGGCCAAAACGAAGGGCGAGCTCTCGAATAGCCGACAGAGGCGGTTTCTCATGTTCTTGAAGCTGGAGGAGACAAAGGCAGCTGTGAGGGGGCATTGTCGCGAGTTGAGGCAACTGCGGAAGCAAACCCAAGCCCCTTGTCCCGAAGGTGAGGTCGAGCGGCTTCGTAGAAAGCTTGCCGTCGCCGAGCGGAAGAATGACGAGCTTTTGGCCGAGATCCGACACTTGGAGTTAGCAGAGAAAGAATGCTCGGCGGCGGAAGAGAAGCTAACTTCCGAGCTGGAGAAGGCGTCGTCCGAGCGCAAGAAGTTGTTGGCCGAGGTCGACAGGCTTAGGAGGATCACGATAGATAGGGGGATCGAGGTCACCCACTTCCGACGGCTCGCAACCGATAGTGCCAACGTATCGGGCTCGTCAAGGCCTCCTCGTTTGAAGAAGTTGGCGAAGGATGACGCTTTAAGAGACAGAATCATTGAACTGGAGGAAGAGGTCGCGTCACTCAAGCCTCTGCCGGAGAGGGCCAACGTCCGCAGTACGTCGTGCACTCGCGAAGAGAGCGAGAGAGGGATTACCTTCTACGAACTTGCGACACGTTTTCCTGTGGCTAGGCGGAGCCCGTTTCGGACCCATTTGTATGTGAAATTACCGTTTTACCCCCGAGCTTCAAGATTCGCGCCCAATCTTGGACGGTTCCGATTTAACCCCATTTTTAGCCATATCAGTTGTGGAATATATAAAAATTAATGAAATATATTTTTCGTATGTTGTATTTCAATTATTTATGAACATTTCTCCGTCGATGAAATTTATTTCGTATTTTAATATTTTACGTACGACGCACGTGTTTGTAATGCATGTGTTAGTTGCATTCTCTTTCAAAATAAAATTTTGAAGTGTGTGTGTGTGTGTTTATTTTATTTGTACATGAAAAATCTAATTTATAATTAAACTAAACTTATTTAAACATTTACTATATATTATAATCTATATTTTAATATAAAAATATATATGTATATGTATGAATGAAGTGTGTGCAAGTGCGATGCGCGTACACGTGTTTGGGTATGGGAAAGATTTGGTCGGCTGTTTTGGGATGGAAGGAAAAGTAATACTTTTTCAATTACATGAGTGGATTAGTGAGTTGTAGTAGTGGATGTGGTTTTAATAACTATCACTTCCCCTTTATAATCACCCCACACCCCACCTTCACCCTCCTCATCTCTCCCTTCTTTCTTTCTCTGCCTAATCCGAAAACCATCCAACAAACCCCTTTTGCTTTCTCCACTCATTTCACCATACAATATACATATAACTTATAATGTATTCTATTATATATGTATATATAAATATGCATATATATACATATGTAGATATATGTATATTAGTGCTATGCTCGGGTTGCTGTCAATTTTCGGGAGCTTTAGGTGAGCTTGCTGATTTGGGATTGTGCCTTGGTGTGCGGATTTCGAAGCAGAGTGAGGCTTCTTTTGGAGTTCGATTGCTAAGAAATCAATACTTCTTTGGGCGGGTATTTCTTAAATCCTTTCTAAATTTAGGAGTATGATGCATGCTAATTGATATATGGTTTAATTGTTAAATTTTGATTGGTAGGATGAATGCAGATTGCATGATCTTAATTTAATTGTATCATGATGTGTTGAAATGCTATTGTGAATCAAACAAATGACTAGAACTATTATTAAATTAGAAAGAGAAAGAGTAAGTATCATGTAGGAAATTATTGGAATGAAAATTGATGCATGGTAGAATATTCTTATAATAGTCAAAATAATGTAACATGTATGAAAAATGGTTTTATAATGTGATTATAGTAGAGAAATAGTCTCATTAGTATATATTTTATGAGTATAATGAATTTTTATAAAGAAGTTTTGATGAGAGACAACACTTTATTTGAAAATTGATACTATGAGTTCTTTAATACAATTTGGGAGAAATTTTTGTTCAATTCTCAAAAATGAGAGTTTTATAAAGTTTAAATATATGCACTATACTGCATTTTTGAAAGAAAATGTTCTGGAAAAGAATTGGATTTTTGAATGGTACAAATTAGTTGAGTAATCGAAATTGTTAAAAAAAATTCATAAACAGACCAGTAGTATAAAGAAATTTCAACTCTTACTTATAACAGAGGATGGGTTTGGACTCCTCTTCTAAGCCATCTTCTATACCTGTCAAACATCATTTGCCTCTCAAGCACAACCCTAGAGGGAGATCACGTGGGCTCATGAAAACTTCTCTTCCCATAAGCGGGGGGGGGGGGGGGGGGGGGGGGGGGGTCCTAAGGTTGCATCTCGATCACCGCTTAAACCACCAAATTTGGTTTGAATCAATTCAACTATTGTGCCCCACCCTGCTTAAGGACAACACTGTAGTGAATATGTGATGAAAGTAAGAGAAAAACACAAGTATGAGGGTCTCGGATTCACGGTGTGAGAATTATCACAGGCTGTCTACATGATGCATCATGTCATGATGTGAATCTATCTCCGAAATTATCAGGATCGTGACGCTTGTGGGGTGCTTGGTGACTACGTAGTGCCATCGTCCCATGACGGAGGCGAATTGTCCATAGGCTGTCTACATGATGCGTCATGTCATGACGTGGGATTCCCCTCCAGGCTGTCTAAACATGGGCTCGTAACTCATAAAATATCTAAGATACTTACCGTAGTTACTGTAGTAGTTAAACTCATAACGATGGATTGAACCCTACAAGATGAAGGACGGTTAAGGGCTTGCCCTCGGATCTATGTAGAATGGGATGCATAGGTTCGAATAAGTGTGCCTTAGTGTCATTAAATATAAATAAATGCATTGAGGTTAAGTACACAAGCACACACGATATCAATAAGATAGTCCCTCTTTAGCTTTGTTTGTGATGCATTCAAATTTGTGTTTGTTAAAGTATTAAAGAATCGTTATATTTTTGGCATAGCGAGGATTGCCGTGTATAATATTGCATCGGTTGTAAGCAACTGACGTGCCCACAGTTTCATATGCAGGACTCGGAGTTTACAAGAAGATATAAAGATGAATTTGATGCTGATGATTACTTAAATGCTAAAGTTGTTATAATTTTATATTTATTACTGTTGTAATTCATTTATTTACTTTCTGCTGCATTGTGATGTAAAAAGACTTTGTTGTAATAAAAGTTTTAAATTCCTTGTAAAATTGTACGAAGTGAAGTGTAAAGATCCTGTGGAACTTCGAATTCAGGCTTATTTGGAATTCGGGGTGTTACAAGATCCGACCGGTTGGTTATTCAAGGCTAATCAATTTTTTGAGTATCATCATACTTCGTATGATCAAAAATTGCCTATAGATTCTTTTCATTTGGATGGTAGAGCATTAGAGCGGTTTCAATGAAAATTTGATAATGGAGTTTTTATAAATTGGGAGGTGTTTATGCATGAATTGGAAGTTAGATTTGGCCCTTCAGCATTTTTAGATCATCAGGGAGCATTGTCGAAATTGGTGCAGAGTGGCTCCCTAATTGAGTATCATGAAGAATTTGAAAGATTGATGAATAAAAATAAAGGACTTAGTGTTTCCTTTCTATTGAGTTGCTATATTTGGGGTTTAAAAGCTGAGATTAAGAGAGCTTTAATTTCACACCAACTAAGATCTATGGCAGAAGCAATGGGTTTGGCTAAACTGTAAGAGGATTCATATTTAGATAGTAGAAGAGTGGGGTATAAATCTGCTTCCTATAAGCCTCATTGGTCTCCGCCTACAAGTTCTCTTCCTCCATTATATCTAATCCACCTGTACAACCTCATGTTCTTTCAGTTGCATCTGTTACTCCACAATCATCTGTATCAAGATATCCTATACGAAGGATCTTGACTCCTGAGTTGCAAGCACGAGAGGATAAGGGATTATGTTTCAAATGCGATGAAAAATTTACCCCAGGGCATATGTGTAAAGGGAAGAAACTTTTATTGCTCTTAGTTGATGAGAATGACACTAACATTGGGGAGGAGGAAGTGTTAGATGATCAGTTGCAGCATGATTCACCAGAAACAAATTTGGCATGTGAAATCTCTTATCAGGCTTTATCGGGACAGTTATCGCCTAGGACTTTGAGAATTTTTTGCCTTGTGGGTCAAAGAGTGGTTCAAGTCTTTGATTGATGGTGGTAGCACACACAATTTTTTGCAAGAAAGTGTGACTAAGCATTTACAACTTCATATTGAAGAAACTTCAAGTTTCATTGTAACTGTAGGCAATGGGACAACTCTGCAGTGTCAAGGAGTGTGTCGCAATGTGCCTGTACTAATACAAGGACATACATTTCTCATAGATTTTTACATTTTGTCTATTCAGGGTGCTGAAGCTATGCTAGGGGTTCAATTGCTTAGGTTCTGTGACTTTTGATTACGCCAAAATGACTATCTCTTTCATGCATGGAGGTCAACAAATTTTATTACAAGGTGGGCTAATACCGGCTATAAGTCAAATACAGTTGCATGAGTTGAGGAGGGAGGTATCTACAACTTCTATATCTCAATTTTTTCATTTGGAATTGCAGAGAGAAGGTATTTACAATGCAAAAATTCCAGAGGACTTAGCTAAAGTTCTAAGGGATTATGATAGTGTTTCTAAAGAGCCTACTGGGTTACCACCATCAAGGCCTTATGATCATCAGTTGCATTTGTTGCCAGCACCAAGACCAACAAATGTTGGACCTTATAAATACCCGCATTTTCAAAAACCAGAGATAGAGAAGCAAGTTATGCAAATGTTAAAGGATGGTATTATTCAACACAGCCATAGTCCTTTCCCTTCACCAGTCTTGTTAGTAAAGAAAAAGGATGGAAGTTGGAGGTTTTGCGTCGATTATAGGGCTTTGAATGCCATAACTATAAAGGATAAATTTCCAATCCCTACCGCGGATGAACTATTCGATGAATTGCATGGGGCAAGATATTTTTCAAAGTTAGATCTTAGAGCGGGGTATCATCAGATACGGGTCACAGCTGAGGATGTAAGCAAGACTACCATTTGAATGCACGAGGGTCATTATGAGTTTCTTGTTATGCCATTTGGTTTAACAAACGCTCCTTCAACCTTCCAAGCTGCAATGAATGACATTTTCAAAACGTTCTTAAGACAATTTGTCTTAGTTTTTTTATGACATCTTGATATATAGCAGAGATTGGGATTCTCATGTGCAGCATGTTTCTATAGTTTTGAGGACTTTAGAGCAAAACCATTTTTTTGTCAAATTGTCTAAATGTGCATTTGGGAAAACTACAATCGGTTATTTTAGATATTTTATTTCTTGCAGAGGAGTGAGTGTGGATCAGGATAAAGTGCAAGCAGTCTTGAAGTGGCCTTCTCCAACATCTATCAAGCAGTTGAGAGCTTTTTTAGGCTTAACAAGGTACTATCGGAGGTTTGTGCAAGGGTATGTTTCTATAGCCAGTCTTCTTACTGATTTGCTTAACAGCGACTCATTTCATTGGAATGAAGAAGCTGATATAGCATTTAAGAGATTAAAGAAGGCCATGTCATCTCCACCTGTACTTGCACTACCTAATTTCAATCAGATTTTCACCATTGAGACATATTCTTCGGGGTTAGGAATTGGCGCCGTATTGTCTCAAAGCAAGCATCCAATAGCCTATTTCAGTAAGAAAATTTCATCTAGAATGCAAGCTACATCAGCATATGTGCGTGAGATGTTTGCTATCACAGAATCAGTAAAGAAGTGGATGCAGTATGTGTTAGGAAAGGAGTTTGTGGTGCTAACTGACCATAAAAGTCTTCGCCACATGATAAATCAAGTTTTGCAGACCCCCGAGTAGAAGAAATGGGTCCATAAATTGGTTGTTTATGATTTTAAAATTGTGTTCAAACCTGGCAAGGATAATGGTGCAACAAATGGTTTTTCCAGGCAATATTCTGGTGAGTTGCAAAGTTTAACATCAGTTTCTTATCCTAAGTTGTTGTCACTTGATGATTTAAGAGCTGAGTATTTGAAGGAGAGCAAATAGAAGGATTTACTTCATGCAATTAATACTGGAAAGGTGAATACTCAGGAGTTTGGGTATAAAGAAGGCATTTTTTTAAGCGGCGCATTATTATTCCTGCATCAATGAGACAATAAATTCTTCATGAATATCATTCTAGCCCCATAGGTGGACACTCAGGTATTAAAAGAACCTTGCTCAGAATAAAGGAGCAATTTCATTGGGATAGCATGGCTGCAGATGTGAAGGAATTTGTGCAAGACTGTGTTCTCTGTCAGCAAGTGAAATTTGATAACAAAGCTCCCGCATGCCTGCTTCAACCACTGAATATTCCTAAGTTTGGGAAGAGATTGCAATGGACTTCATAGTTGGTCTGCCTAATTCTCAGGGTAAAACAGCTATTTTCGTGGTAGTGGATAGATTAACAAAGTATGCACATTTCATTGCCTTGTCCGCTCATTTTACTGCATCAAGGGTAGCTGAAGCTTTTGCAGCAAATCTCATGCCCCGCTTCCCAAAAGGGAATACGGAATACGAATACGTGACTAAGCCAAGCGAATGATTTTCATCATCCATAAGCTGTTCGGAATCTTTACAACATTTTACAAGTATAATCAGAGTCGGAAGCAAAAAAGTCAACCAAGTATGCACATATGAATCAAAATACCAACAAGAATATTTGAAACAAAATATATTAATCTCAAATAATCCATATCTGAATAAGTCAATATCCAGGGTCACATTGCCAAAATACAAATAAATCCAAGTACAAAACACAATTGTTCAAAACAGGCAACAAGAATATAATAATAGCAAAATCCAATACTAATATCTTATATCACCAACTTCATTTGGCAGCTGATCATCCTAGTCTGCAATTAAATAAATTGCAGGAATAGGAAAAAAAACAAACTCCTGTCAATGCAAGTTACGGACCGCTTGTAGTGCAGGATACAAGTACATGGGAAAAGATAAACAAATAGCGTGGAATAGACATGATAACAAAATAAAACAACTAGCATGGCAAGATAAACAAGTGCAAGTAGTATGTATCAAGTGTCAAGTGAACAAGAATCATGTAAACAATTAACAAGTATCAAGTATTAAGTATCATGTAAACATGTAGCAAGTGTCATGTATCAAGTATCAAGTATCATGTAGTCAAGTATCAAGTAAGCATGTATCATGTTCAAGTGTCATGGTCAAGTCTTGTAGTTATTACTATCTAGGTAGCACTTCATGCATTCCGATTTTTACTACATGGTTGCTACATCAAACAGTTTCTCTTTAGATTTCATAGTGGACCATAGAGGGCAGTGTACTCAGGGACAAGTATCAAGTAATCGAGCTCCAAGCTCCAAGTATCATGTATCATGTATCGTGTATCACGTGTCAAGTTGTGCAAGTGACAAGTAATCACGTGTCTTGCGTGCAAGTGTCAAGTAATCACGTGTCAAGCATCATGTATCAAGCCATCATGTAGTATATATAGATTCCCTTCCGAGTACACGTTTCTGAATTATCCACTATTAGATCTTTTCCTTAAACCCTGGCTTGGTTTCTTATTATTATCATCAAACAAGTATGTGCGTGTACAAAACATGGCAAGAATAACATGGCATGATCAAGTAACAAGTACATAATGAAGAATAAACATGCATAGATGAAAGATAACTCATAAAAGACTAAAACAACGAGAATTGTAGTTCAGGATAGCAAGACAGTACTGTACTAAAACAGGAATTCCCGTTGCTACAAACATGCAAATCTGAATCTGTCAAAGATTCTGGAAAATAGACTCCCGACCTAATCCAGCAAACATATATAAGTCATATATTATTTCACAAAATATAACTCAAAACTGAATTGAAACCAAAAAATGCGTTCAACCAGAAATCAGAAAATCGTATTCAAAGTCAGGAAAAAGCATGAAAACTCCATAATTAAATCCACGAAAAATCTGGGGGATCCCCCTATATGTGTAGTAACAGCAAACCAAGTTTCATAATTTTCCAATATAAATAGAGTAGTCAAGTAAAATCAGAAAATATCAAAATATAGTAGTTTTGTAAATCTGAAATCACAAATACTGCAGTACAAAAACAGCAATATCTCACAAAACATAAACCTAAATCCAAATCCGTCAAAAGGGTAATAAAATAGATACATTAGGCTAACTTTCATATTCAGAAATATTTTTCAAACAACAAGTAGAAATAGGTCGAAAATCAGGTTCTTTACTGAACAGTAGTAAAATTCTGCAAGTAAAATCTTTAATTGCGAGCATGAAAAGGTTTGTAAAAATCCTCAAATAATTCCACCAAAATTCTGGGTAAACCCCAATCAAGACGAGAAGTACTGAGCAAAATGTCAGGTCAAATTAATAATTTTAACACCAGAATAAAAATATATTGCTCTTCAGAATTCATAGAAAATGCAGTCTGGAAATCTTTATACACCTCAATAGTAAAATAGGCATAAGTCAACTCATAAAACGAAACTGAGATCCGTCAAAAGGGTTAGAAAATAGATAGAATTCTCTACAAATCATATTTACAAAATATTTTTAAATACTGACCTTAATAGGGTCTAACATACTGATCAAAACGAGAAAATCGGCAAAACTGAACATATCTCATATACACAAAATCCACTAGTTTATCCGAAACGCATCCAAATCAAACCAAACGTGAAATATAGTGTACTAGATGTCCAAATAACATGGTATAGGATATTTCACAAGTCCACAACAAGTCTACCACGAATAATACGAACGAGCACATGATATCACATGAACAACACACATATATACAACAAGAAGTGGTCAATTCTAGGTTATAGCATGTCATGTATGTCGCGAGGCAACTATGGTCAAATCATCTGTAACACCCGGGGTTGAAAAAATATAATATATGTATATATATATGTTGAATAGAAATGGGCTATTTGTATAAAAAAAAAAAAAAAAAAAAGATTAAAAGCCATCAGATGGCATTCATGGTATATTAAAATGGAATGGTGTGCATGGGGTGGGTGGCCCACGTGATGGAAATTTTTGAGATGTTGACTCCGGTCAACACTATGGTGACGTGGACTCCATGTTCACCCAGGATTTGAAAAAAAAAAGGTTAAATGTTAGTGAATAATGTCCCGTAAGTTAGAAAAATATAATATAATATAAATAACAAAGCCTATGATCACGAGTCACCAATCTGGTTAACCACCTTTTGAGAGGCAGTCTGTAGTGGGCAGTTGTACTACATAGTATCTAATTTTTCTTATAAATTGTATAAATTGTCCGAGCTCGGGGCAGAGGGCAGGGGCGTTACATCATCACTATAGAGACAATATCAATAAGGGAATTTACACACAAATTCTTTCTAGAACTACAAAGCAAGAATAACGGGAACAGATTCCCAGCAACGAACTCAACGAACGAGTACGAGTCCACGAATCAAACGAGCACAACCCCCGAACACAATCACGGCAACAAACACAATCCACGAATAATAACTCGAACACCACGAACAACGGATGAACAACGAACCAAACTTGGGATCACACGGTATCCACACAATCAACACCGTGAACACAATGAAGAGAGGGAGAGAGAGGACGATGGCACGGGGAATGACATCGCAAGAGAAGAGGAGGACACGGGTGTCGGGGCTGAGTGACGGTGCGGCACTCGGGATCACAGAGGGGAGAGAGAGACGAGAGGGAAGAGAGTGCAGTCGGGGGTCTGCACACAGGAGGAGGGGGAAAGGGAGCGGGAGCACAACTATGGGTTCGGGAGTCTAGGGTTGTTTGAATGGGGTATTAATAAATGATTGTAAAATAATTAGTGTTGCCACTAATTTCGGTGTGGGGGCAATTAGATGAATTTGTGGATTCGCAAGAACTTGAAAGGGTCTAAACTGACATCTTCCCTTGTTGATAGGCTGACTCCTTGGTGCTCCCGTGGACCTGCGCAAACGTTCGAAACACCGGGATGGATCCCGGCGACGAACCCTCCAACGCTCTTATCAATACTCAGAAAAGGAAAGAAAATAGCTTTAGGTAGACAAAGAGTGATCACCTTGTAATGGTAGGAGGTAGGGAGTCTTTATAGTCGTCATGGGGATCTGTTTCGAGATAAGAATGAATCCCTACTTCTCGATGTGGCTGGATAAGGGTGGTTAGAACCACCTCCTGGAGATGAGGACTAGCCAGGATTTCCTCATATCATATTGAACTGGTCCTTAATGGGTTGTGACCCATTCTCAGTTGAACAGATCTGTTCATGAGTTATCAGGTCCAAGAGGAGAAACCCGGTTCCCATTTCGAACCCGTCTGTAGGAGAAATTACCATCTTGCCCCTGTAACTTTAACATTCGTGCCAAATTTGAGTGGTTCCATTTTAACCCCATTTTTAGCCATGTCATGAGCCCCCACTCCCGAAGACTGTGTGCTACGGCCTTTGGGGAGTAGCTTTGTTGTTTTAATGACGTATAGGGCTTTATCGGAGTTTTTAAAGGGTGTTCGAATCTTGTTTGAGGGGTAATGGTGCTTTTCAGAGCTAGTAACTCGCCCAAGATTGTTTCTAGGCTCTTCTGGATTTTTGGTGGTTTTCCTCGATTTTTTAATTATTTTTTGAATCATTTACCTAATTTTTTGCAAAACGATGATTTATTTTTCGAGAGCACTAATTAATTATTCTAACTAATAATTATTTACCCAGGGGCTTAAAAAATATTTCCCCAAATTTATAATTATTTTTTAGAATTTTTAATTAATTTTCCTGAATGATTAACCTTTTTTTGCGATTTTTAAATAAATAATTCGAATTAATAATTAAAAAAATAATTTTAATCACCTATTTATGACGTGGCACGATCTGGATCGTCCATCAGCCATGGACGCAAAAATCTGGATGATCGAATGGTGGATCAGTACTCGATGATGTGGATGAATCTGAGATGTTGATCAGATTGTCGCGTGAGTTTTGAGGTGATCTGACGGCTCGCGTGGTACGAAGTCATTCTTTCTCTCGTTTGGGGGTCGGTGGCAAGAATGCTCGGCAACGGTTGCCGACCCCCTTCAGACACTTCGGTTGGCTGACACGTGTCAGGGTGGAGACCGAGGTCGAGGGGGTTCGGCATATGTTGCCGAGGTCTAATGGTGCTTCGAGATGGCAACACGTATTGAAGGGGTTCGGTGAATGTTGCCGAAGTCCAAGAGAATTTTTTTCTCACGTTTGGATGTAGGTGGCAAGAACGCTGGGCGAGGGTTGCCAAAGTCCAAGAGAGATATTTTTCGCATGTTTGGATGTCGGTGACAAGAACGCTCGGCAAGAGTTGCCGAAGTCCGAGAGAGATGTTTTTCTCACATTTGGACGTCGGTGGCAAGAACGCTTGGTGAGGGTTGCCGAAGTCCAGGAGAGATGGTTTTCTCACATTTGGACATTGGTGGCAAGAACGCTCGGCGAGGGTTGCCGAAGTCCAAGAGATGTTTTTCTCACGTTTGGACATCGGTGCAAGAACGCTTGGCGAGGGTTGCCGAAATCCAAAAGAGATGTTTTTCTCACGTTTGTACGTCGGTGGCAAGAATGCTCGGCAAGGGTTGCCGAAGTCCAAGAGATGTTTTTCTCACGTTTGGAAGTCGGTGGCAAGAATGCTCGGCGAGGGTTGCCGAAGTCCGAGAGATATGTTTTTCTCACGTTTAGACGTCGGTGGCAAGAACGCTCGGCGAATGTTGGCAAAGTTCGAGAGATGTTTTTCTCACGTTTGGACGTCGGTGGCAAGAACGCTCGGCGAGGGTTGCCGAAGTCCGAGAGATGTTTTTCTCACGTTTGGACGTCGGTGGCAAGAACGCTCGGCGAGGATTGCCGAAGTCCGAGAGAAATTGATTTGCACGTGGCGCGCTGACCGTTTGACCGTTGACCAGTCAAAGGCCTGTTGGGTCTCTTGTCATTTTGTGGTAAATGGGTCTGGCTCTTGAGTTTTTGAAGCCCATTAGTCTCGATTTTAGTTCATCCTCTATAAAACTTCACCCCCACACCTCACTTGTTCATTTCTCGAGTTTTTACTCAGGCGACTAGTTTTCACCAGTTGGATGTTCAGGTGAGATTTTACCAACTTCCGGTGATCTTTCCGACCGTTGCTGTCACTACAAGGTAATTCAACACTTGTTATTTTTTTTAGAAATTTCTAGCTTCCCCCTGAGGGCAGAGACCTCCCCCCTATCGCTGATGAGCCGACTTCGAGCCAGGTTCCTCCTGTCGACAAAGGCAAAAGCGTTGAAGGGCCTACTTCGGTCGTCGTGGAGACTATAGTCAAAAACCCACACAGGATGGGGGAGTTCTAGAGATTGCCTGGTGTTCTGACCAGACTTCAGAGAGTTTGAGAACTGCCGGAGGAGCATGCCGAACCAATAATGTACGGAAGGGGGCAGAGTTTTGAAGAGTTAGAGAGGGAGACTTCGGAAGTTGATGATACTATCTCCATACTCAACGAGGCCGACCTGGTATCAGTTCGAGAATGCTTTCTGGTCCTCGAGGAGTTCGAGCTGATGCTGCCCAGACCTGGAGTGAGGGCCAATTAACCGATGCCGGTGGATATGTGCTTTTGCCCAGTCGACGCCTTCATAGCCAGGGCGCGGCTGCCTCTCCACCCCTTTGCCTTCCAAGTCCTGCGGTGGTTCTGGATCAGCCCAATTCGACTTATGCTGAACGGGTGGAGGGTGATCAACGAGTTCATCCTCCACTGTTAGGCGGCAGAGATCGAACCGGATATGAGGGTGCTTCAGACGCCATACCGACTTCACCAACAGCATAAGTCGGAGTTCGGGTTCTACCTGGCTCTGAGGCATGGGGCTCGGCTCATTAGCTATCCTGACTCAATAAAGCATTGGCGAGACAAGTATTTCATCATCCGGAGTCGAGAACTGTGGTGCATCCTGACGGACTGGGTCGAAGAAGTGTCGAAGAGGGTGGAGGAGAGTCCGTTGCTTTACCCTAACGAAGAAGACATGGTTCGAGTTCTCCTCGACCGACCGAAGCTCGACTGGAGGGACCTGACCAAGGAGGTTCTCTTTAGGAGGGGGTGGGGGGCTCAGCCGCATAAACCACAGTATGCGGTTTAACCCTTTCGTTTTTTTTGTGTTCGATTTTTTACTTGCATTTAATCACCGCTCCTTCTTGTGCAGAGAACATGGACTTCGACGCAGTGATGGCTCACCGCGGGGCTCTTGGCAGCAAGGCTCCAAGGAAGAGGAAGAGGGTCGCCACAAAGGTGATCACTCCGAGACCCAAAACGGTCGCCACAGCGATCGAGGAAGCATTGGCGCCGGCCACTGTGGTCCAGAGAGCGACGACCATGATAGCCGCTTCGGCCTCGGCGGAGGCAGGCAAGTTTCCTCTAGCAGCCGCTCTGGGGATGGAGGCAGCTCTGCTGACGGTCAAGGCCGAAGTGTTCCTGACCGAGGAACACAAAAAGATTTTTGTCCTGGACTGGCAAGTCTGAAAGCTCGATGGGTTCCTCGGCAACTCGACGTCGAGCATGTAGGCAGTCCGGCATCTCGCGACACCAAAGGATCGCACCACCATGGATGCCAGCAGTGTGGGGGACGATGCTCTTGAGATCGCCCGAGCAGCGGTGTCGGTAAGTAGCGTAGTCTTGCCAGTTGTATACTTGAACTTTCTTGGTTTTCAGGCTGCCTTATTTTTTTCTCGCAGATAACCTACCACTTTGGTCATCTGATGGAGAAGATGACCGAACTCGAGAAGGAGCTGAAGCAGGAGACGGACAGAGCTCAGGCGGAGAAAGCTTGGGTCGCCAACGAGCTCAAAAAACTGAGGGCTGAGGCAGACGGGAAGACGATGAGGCTGGAGTACCTCGACGGCCTCGTGGCGATGCTGGAGGCCGACGTCGCTGCACTGCTCCGACAGAAGGATCGGCAGCGAAGGAAAAGGAGGAGGTCGTTGAGGTTGCCAAGACCATCGCTGTAAAAGAGGCCGAGGCTACGACCATGGAGAGGGCTCAAGGTTTCCTCACGGTCAATATGGCGAAGGCCTACACCTGCACCATCGAGCAGGTGAAGGAGAGCTACCCCGAAGTGGATTGCTCCGGGTGGCGCCTCTTCCCCGACCACATCCCGGGATTCGACGAAGCGTCAGATGAAGGCAAGGAAGGGGACGACAACGAGGAAGCCGAGGTCAAGGGCACCGACATAGAGCCCAGCTCAAAGGCTACGCCCCTGGCGATCGTCGCCTTGCCTGAGGGGTCGGATCTTGCGGCGTCTGGCGGCCACGGCAAAGAGGTCGAGCCTTGATTTGTAACTCAAATTTTCGATAAGAAATGTATCGCCTAATCGCGAACTGGCCACCGCTTGTAACTTTTTGAATTTCGATGGAATGAAATTTTTTTTGAAATTTTCGGCTAAGTGTTCATTGTGGTTTGTTTGGTTTGCTCTCGAATTTTGTAGTGGCTTTGTTTGAACTTAGCACATTGTTTGAACTTAGCATTTTGACTTGGCTCTTTCAGATCGTCGAAGCATCTCAGTTGATCAAAGCACCCGACCTTGCCAAAGTGTCACACCTCCGGAATGGGCTCAGGATCACGAAGTTAAGCCTTGCCCGGACTCGAGAAAGGTTGTTCAAAACCGAGTCGGAGTTGAACTATCTCAAGGTGACGTTGGCCCGTCGAACATCTGAGCTGAAGCGGCTGAAGGAGAAGGCTCGCGAAGTGCCCCCCCAAAGGGGAAAAGACGTGCCCCTCGATGGCGGTTAGTCAGGGGTTGCGATTAAAATTGCTTCGTCAGTCTCTGTTCGAGGTCGGGGTTGAAAGAGATGGGCTGAAGAATGTGGTACTCTAGAAGGGCTTCGAGGCTGCAGAACTTCGGAGGACAATCACCGAAGCCTCTCGTGCGGGTAGCTCGAGCCGAATGCCATGACTGAAGGTTAACGTGACGGATGAATCGCTGAAGGCACGGGTCGTAGAGCTAGAGGTCAAGATCCACCGCCTGCGACGGCTTTCAGAAGGGATCAACGTCAAGAGCACTTCTTGTCCTCGAGGTGAGTACGCCATGGGGAGGTTGTTCCACGAGTTGGCGGTATGCTCGCCCCCCATCATGGGACGTCCCGGTGATGCACAGAGCAGAGTAGCTGGTTCTTTGGGCGGAGCGTCTGTTGGGGCGACACTCAGACTTTTCGGTGTCGACGATGCAACTCGGCTCGCTGGCCTGGAGACCTCGGCAGGAGTAAGGCCCCAGAAACACGATGTTCGCCGGCCTCGTTTGTCACTTAAGAGAAGTATCCCACTCCCTAGAAGGGGTTAGGGCAGCGCCTTGTAATTTCGTAAACTTTTGCTTTCAATGAATTGCACCTTGATGTAAAGATGAGTCGTTGGTCTGTAGTCAGACTTGTATCTCAAATTCTAATGAAATAGCGAACTCATTTTCCGAACTTGTGTTGTTTTGTGATTTTTTGCAAGCATGTCAATAGTCGTGGGACAAGGATGTTCGGCCCGAATAACTGAGGTCCAAGAGATTGGTTTGTCTCGTAGTAGGGCATCGGTGGCAAGAATGCTCAGCACATATTGCCGAAGCCCATGTGATTTTCTTCCCTCATTTGGACGTCGGTGGTAAGAATGCTCAGCGCATATTGCCGAAGTCCACGAGATTGGTTTCTCGTATTTGGACGTCGGTGGCAAGAATGCTCGGCACATATTGCCGAAGTCCACGAGATTGGTTTCTCGTATTTGGACGTCGGTGGTAAGAATGCTCGGCACACGTTGCCGAAGTCCACAAAATTTTTGTTTAGATAATGTCGACCGCTGCGGGAGCAATTCCGAATGGTGAACCACTTCTTACTCGCTTAAGAGCAAGTAATTGAAGCAGAGTCGAACCAAGTGTTGGACTCTGAGTGTGTCGTTAGAGGATGACAACAGCTGTGGGAGCAATTCCGAATGGTGAACCGCTTCGTACTCGCTTACACGCAAATAGTTGAAGCAGAATCGAACCAAGTGTTGGACTCCGAGCATGTCATTTAGAGAGTATCAACAGTTGTAGGACCAAATCCGAATGGTGATCCGCTTCGTAGTCGCTTAGAAGCAAATAGTTGAAGCGGAGTCGAACCAAGTGTTGGACTCCAAGCGTGTCATTTTTAGAGTTTTGTGCGCCTTAAACAGGCTAACTAGGTTATTATAAACAAAAATTCCCAAGATGTATCTTGCCCTTATTAAAGCGTGATTTGAGTGGCCGCTTCTGAGTTGCAAGCCACTTACATTTTGCAAAAAAAAAATAACAGGATAATTAAAATCATCGAATGGAGACTGCTCGACTCAAGAGTTATCTGAAGTTGCTTGGAGCGGTGTTACAACACCCTCTTGGTACTTCATTAAGTGGTCGACCTTCTAAGTTCTCGGTATCTTCCTGCCCTCCGGGTCTTCGAGTTGATATGCGCCTAGGCGAACAACTCTGAAGACCTTATACGGTCCTTCCCAATTGGGTGCTACTTGCCCTTTTTGCTCGGGATGGAGATCGAAAGCTTCCGGAGTACTAGATCCCCCTCTTTGAGATTAACGGAGCGGACCTTCTTGTTGTAAGATTGCATTATCCTACAGCGGTAGGTCTCTTGCCGAATAGAAGCTCTTTCTCGGTCCTTGTCGATGAGATCCAAACTGTTGCGGAGTTGGCTTGCATTCTGCTCTTCTCTATAGGCGATTAGGCGGGGTGAGGGTAGGTCGACCTCTAGTGGGATGATGGCTTCGGAGCCATATGTGAGGTTGAAAGGGGACTCTCCTGTCGGGGTTCTCTTCGTGGTTCGGTAGCTCCATCGGACATGGGGAGCTGCTCGACCCATAACCCCTTGGTGGACTTGTCGAGCCTCTTCTTTAGGCCAGAAGGGATTTGGCGGTTAACATTCTCCGCTTGGCCGTTGGACGGAGGGTGAGATATTGAAGAGAACCGCTGTTGGATACCGAGGTCGGTACAGAATTTGTAGAAAGTCGCCCCTGAGAACTGGGTTCCATTGTCAGTCACAAGAACACGAAGCACGCCGAACCGACAAACAATGTTCTTCCAAAAAAACTTCTAAACCTTATTCTCAGTGATCATTGTGAGGGGTTCATCCTCGATCCACTTAGAGCAGTAGTTTATCGCCATGACCAAGAACTTCAGCTGGCCCAGCGCTGGAGGGAACGGTCCGAGCAGGTCCAGCCTCCACATTACGAAAAGGACTGGACGTGCTAGGGAGGAGAGTTGGGCTTGAGGTAGGTGACGGATTGGGGCGAATCTCTGGCAGGAGCCGCATTGCCAGACGTACTCCTCTGAATCACTAAGTAGTGTGGGCTAGAAGTAGCCGTAATTCAAGAGTTTATGGGCGAAGGACCTCGCTCCCAAATGTGCGCCACACATGTAGTCATGGGCCTCCTTCAAGGTATAGAGTGCTTCCTCGGGGGAGAGACACCTCAGGTAGGGTCGGCCGTCGATCTGAGTGTAGGAGCATTTGTACATGACTCCATCAAGCTGTATGTACCGCTCGGCTCGGGTCTTGATCCTTCTCGCCTCTTTTGGGTCTTCTGGAAAGACTCCGTCCTTAAGATACTCGAGTAAGGGCTTCATCCAGTTCTTCCCAAGTGTGAAGGGCATAGTCTCCATTGGCTTTAAGCTGTCTTCCTCGATACTTGGTTTGAGGAGGACCTCTATCAGGATGGTCCGTTCCAAACCCTAGAGGGAGGAGGAGACGAGCTTGAGAGGGCATCTGCCTGTGCATTTTCATCTCGAGGAACCGGCTGGAGTTGAACATCTTTGAATAAGGCTAGTAGCCCCCTAACCTTTGCCAAATACTTGGCCATGCATTCGTCCCTTGCTTCATATTCCCCGGACACCTGATTCACGACCAACTGCGAGTCGCTGAAGACCCTTACGTGCTTGGCTCCTGCCTTGCGAGCCATATAAAGCCCCGCTATGAGGGCCTCATACTCTGCCTCGTTGTTCGATGCAGGAAAGTTTAAGTGAAGGGAGTATTGCAGGACGAAAGCATCTGGGTCGGTCAAGACGATGCCAGCCTCACTTTCGTCGGCACAGAAGGATCCATCCACATAAACGGTCCAGACCAGGGGTTCAGCAGCCGACTCGCAGGGGTCGGGGATAGTGCTCTCTACGATGAATTCTGCTAAGGCTTGGCCTTGATAGCGGCTCTGGGTTGGTAGCTGATTTCATGTTGGCTCAGCTCTATAAACCACTTCATCAAGCGGCTCAACATTTCAGGCTTGTGGAGTACCTGTTTCAGTGGTTGGTCGGTAAGAATGACCACCGAATGAGACTGGAAGTACGGGCAGAGTTTCCTCGCTGCCATGACCAATTCAAGGGCCATCTTCTCTAGCTTTGGGTAACGGAGCTTGGCATCCCGAAGGACCTTACTGACGTAGTAGATGGGCCTTTGTGCCCTGTCTTCTTCTCTTACCAAGACCGCACTGAAGGTCTGCTCCGAAGCAGCGAGGTATAGGTAGAGGGCCTCCCCGGGCCTTGGCTTGCTCAAGAATGGGGGATTGGCTAAGTATGCCTTGAGCTAGTCAAAGGACTCTTGTTGTGCTTGCCCCCATTCAAAGCCTTTAGCCCCTCTGAGGGCCTTGAAGAACAGGAGGCACTTCTCCCCGGACTTGGAGAGGAAGCGCCCGATCGCCGCGAGGTGCCCGGTGAGCCTCTTGGATATCTCTAACACTAGAGAGGGGAGCCATTTTGAGTATGGCCTAGATCTTCTCAGGGTTGGCCTCTATGCCCCTCTAACTGACCATGAACCCTAAGAACTTGCCCGACGAGACCCCGAATGCACACTTGTTCGGATTCAGCCTCATGTTGTGCCTCTTCAGCACCCCGAAGGCCTCTTGGAGGACGAGGAAATGCTCCTGCCCCTGAATGCTCTTGACCAATATGTCTTCTACGTAGACTTTCATATTTCGTCCAATCTGGTCTCGGAAGACCCTGTTGACTAGGCGCTAGTACGTTGCACCTGTGGTCTTTAAACCAAACGACATGACTCGGTAGCAGTACAGGCCTTGATCAGCCACAAATGAGGTCTTCGGGATGTTCGGGGGAAACATTTGGATCTGGTTGTACCCCGAGAAAGCGTCCATGAAACTGAGTAGCTCATGGCCCGAGGTCGCATCGATCAGAGCATCGATACTCGGGATGGGGAATGGATCCTTCGGGCACGCCCTATTAAGGTCATTAAAATCGATGCGTATCCTCCAGCTCCCATTCGCCTTCTTGTCTATCACCACATTGGAGAGCCACTCGGGATAGTTCACCTCCTGGATGAATTAGGCATTCAGGAGCTTCCCAACCTCTTCCTTGATCGCCTGTTGGCGCTCGGGAGCGAACTTTTGCCGCTTCTGTTGGATGAGCTTGACCCCAGGGGTGACGCTTAGGTGGTGCATTAAGAGCTCCTCTGAGATCCCCAGCATATCCGCCGCGGTCCAAGCGAAGAGGTCACGGTTCTCCCGTATGCACTAGGAGATGTCCTGCTTAATGGAGGGGGAAAGAGCCTTGCTGATGCAGAACGTCTTGGTGGTGTCTTCTTCGGAATAGGCCACTTCCTCCAGTTCGTCCACTGGCTTGGAGATAGTTTGGCTACCTTCCTGTGGAAGTTCGAGGGCTTCCAGGGAGAGGACTGGACCTCCCATCGAGGTCATGTAGCACTTGCAAGCCGCTCTTGGCTTCTTCTCACTTCTCCTACTCCTGAGGGAGTGGGGAACTTCATCTTCATATGGTAGGCCGAAGGGATAGCTTGGAGCACGGCCAAACCTGGTCGACCAAGGATAACATTATAGGCGACCTTGACATCCACCACCATGTAGTCCATTAGCTCCGTGCGAGTAACCGGGGGTTTTTCTAGCAGTCAGATCGAGGGTTATAACTCTCTCGATCATCACTGGCACCCCAGTGAATCCATGAAGAGTGTAGCCCGCGGGCTTAAGCTGATCTCTCGACAGCTGGAGGCCCTTGAATGCCTCTAAGAAAAGGATATTTACAGAGCTGCCATTGTCCACCAAGACCCGGCGAATGTCGAAGTTGGCCATTCGGAGATTAATAACGAGGGCATCGCAATGGGGCGTGCGGACGCCCTCCAGATCTCTGTCGGAGAACTTGACTGGGAACCCAAGGCCCTTCGGAGGGGGATGGCTCTGGACAGCGTTCACTTCCCGAACGAAGGCTTTTTAGGAGGAGTTAGAATCTCCCCCATTGGGCCTCCGTGTATCAGGTGTAGGATGGCCATCGCTTCGTCCTCCTAAGTCTCCAATTATTGCTCGACTCGTCTGTTAGCCCCCTGGGGGGGTGGAGGTTGATCAGCCCTGTCCCTCCTCACGAAGCGAGCAAGATACTCTCTCTGGATGAGGGCTTCAATCTCGTCCTTTAGAGCCCAACAGTCGTCTGTGTAGTGCTTATGGTCCCGGTAAAAACGACACCACTTATCCCCGTTCCTCTTCTTTCCGGGAGTATTCATCTTAAGGGGAGGTGGTAGGAGACCCTCGTTCCCAATCTCCATCAAGATGGCGGATATACTCAGGTTGAGCGAAGTGAATTTCTCAAAACGGGGAGAGGGCGATGTTGACCCCCATTGTCTTTTTGGAGCTTCTTAGCTCCTTCTTCTTCAGCAGCCTTCCGTTTGTTTCTGGAAGACGACCCCTCCATAGTGGGGCGATTGAGAGCCTCTTAAGCTCGGATATACTTTTCACTCCTGAGAAGGAGCTCGGAGAAGTCCCGAGGAGGCTTCTTGGCCAAGGAAGCGCTGAGATCAGGGTTGATGACGTTGGATTGGAAAGCGGCCAAAGCCACTGACTGATCCAAGGAAGTGATAGACCGGGCCTCCGTGGTGAATCGCTTGACATAATCCCTCAGTCGTTCGCCCTTCCTTTGGCTGAGTAAAAGTAGAGAGGTGCTAGTTTTCTCGGAGCGGCTGCTGCTCACGAAATGGGTGAGGAAGAGGCCTTCGAACTGATCGAAGGAGAAAATAGAGGCCGGAGCGAGCTTGGAATACCACTTTCGAGCGGAACCTTTGAGGGTGGCCGGGAAGGTATTGCAGAGGAGGGCGTCGGAAGCATGATGGATCATCATGAGAGTTTTGAAACACTCAATGTGATCTGCAGGTTCTGACTCTCCAGTGTAAGTCTCGAAGTGTGGAGGCTTGAAGTTTTCTAGAACAGGGGCCTCCATGATAGTGCGAGAGAATGGGGGCCTGCTCTGGCGAAGGTTACTCGCCCATTGTTCTTCATCTCAGTCGAGCTGGCCGAGGCGCCTCTCCATCTCGTGGAGATGGCAGTAGATTGAGCCCTCCCTTCAGTCCTGCCTTGCTGAACCTTGAGACTCGTCTTCATGTCGAAGAGGGCTGGGGCTACGGCGGTAGCTTTGAGTTGGCCGAGGACTGGGAGAGGGACAACGATAGCTCAGAGCCGGCCTAGGACTTAGGGAACGGCGGCGATTGCTCGGAGCTGGCTGAGGACTGAGGGAGCGGCAATGATGATGAGGAGATGGCTAAGGGATGGGAGCCCAATGACTATTTTTAGGGGCGGCATTGAGCGCTCGAAGACCGCCTCCTTGAATTGTTGAAATTCTGCCCTCATAACGGGGGCCTCCTGCTCCCGATGGGCTCGAGCTGCAGGACGGACAGCCGGGGAGCGACTTCATCTTGGGCGATGCTGGAGTGACTCTCTCCATCTCCGAGGAAAGTTGGACCCTCTACGGTCTGTCCGGCGGGGTGATCGGTCCCTCTGGTACTTCCTACGAGGGTTCGCATCGGGTCCGCCTCTCGTCCAGACGGATCCGAAGGTCGGGCTCAGGCTCGTTCTGCCGGTTGTTGAGCACATCTCGCAGATCCTTCAGAGTAGGAGGGCTATGGGAGGCCATGGAATCTGTAGAGGCATTGTGGATGGAGACCCGAACTTGATGCAGAGGTTTCTTATGGCGGCTTCGCCGAGAGGGCTCCCAAATAGTCGCTTGGGGCCCTAGAGGCTACTGAATAGATTGTGGAATCGACTGTTCGAGCTGTAGGGCCGGTTGAACGGGTGGAGGGAGACCTTCTAGAGGAGGAGGAGGAGGAGGATGAGTAGAGGTTGTTCTACGGTTGGAGTTCACGGACTTCCTCTTAGGAGGCATTGCTAGGAGTAGCTTTGGTCGAAGGAGGAGGGTCGGATAGCTATTTGAGTTTTTCCACAGGCGGCGCCAATCTGTTGCCATTGATTTCGGTGTGGCGGCAATCAGATGAATTTGTGGATATGCAGGAACTCGAACGGGTCTAAACTGACCTCTTCCCTTGTTGATAGGCTGACTCCTTGGTGCTCCCGTGGACCTGCACAAATGTTCGAAACACTGGGATGGATCCCAGCGACGAACCCTCCGACGCTCTTGTCAATATTCAGAAAAGAAAAGAAAAGAGCTTTAGGTAGACAAAGAGTGATCACCTTGTAACGGTAGGAGGTAGGGGGTATTTATAGTCACCGTCGGGATCTGTTTCGGGATAAGAATGAATCTCTACTTCCCGATGTGGCTGGATAGGGGTGGTTAGAACCACCCCTAGAGATGAGGACGAGCCAGGAATTCCTCATATCCTGTTGAACTGGTCCTTAACGGGTTGTGACCCGTTCTCAGTTGAATAGAAGAAGCAGCAACTTATTCTTCAACTTAAGTTGAATCTGGACTAGCCAAAATGAAGAGGGTTGCAGATGAGCATCGCACTGATTGACAATTTGATGAAGGGGATTGGGTGTTTGTCAAGCTGCAGCCCTATCGTCAAGTATCCGTAGCTCAAAGGAGTTCACATAAGCTTGCAAAAGAGTTTTATGGTCCATTTCAAATACTCAAAAGAGTTGGTCCCATTGCTTACAAGTTAAAATTGTCTGCCCATTCTCAAATTCACTCAGTGTTTCATGTATCATTACTGAGAAAGTATCATGGTGATCTGATAGAGGTAACAAGCAGTCCATTACGAGCTGATATGCAATCATCTGTTCCTGCCTTAGCGCCAATTGCTGTGTTGCAAGCTAGGAAGGTGAAGCGTTGGGGATCATTTGTAGATGAGGTATTGGTGCATTGGGAAGGGACGTCTAAAACTGAGGCAACATGGGAGAATTTTATAGCCATGGCCAGGGCTTATCCTTCTTTTGACCTTGAGGCCAAGGTCAGTCTTGAAGGGGGCGGAAATGATACAGTTGTAAAGGAGATTTAATCAGGGCCGTTGGTAAGGAGGTCAGAGCGAGAGAGGAGAACACCCAAAAGGCTGAAAGATTAGATGAGAATGCACGGGCTCTGCGCGTGAGAAGTGACGGGGAAGCAACAGAATTCTGTTAGACAGTTATGGAGAGAAGATAGCTGGCACATTATGATTGGAGGGTTTAGAAAGAGTGTAAAAAGAACTAGTATAATAAGAAATGGATTGTAAGAGAGAAGGGGAAATTATAATTGAATCCTCTTCCTCATTTCTCTTTCCCTGTTCTGTTTCTTGTTCTTGAGTTTTCCCTTTCTTCTTCTTTCTTGATTTCATCTAATCATTGTAAATTTCATGGATTTTATGGAGATTGCTTGTTAGATAGTAAAGATTTTGAAGGAATCGAGTACTGTAGATGTTGGCTGTAGTTTCAGCCTTTATTTTTGTGGAGAGATGTTGAAGAAAGTGAGAAAGAAAAACACAAGGAGAATTGTCTATGAATTCATGTTTTTCATTCCATTGAAAACTCTTTTATAAACTCCAAACATTAATTGTAACTTAATACTAAGACCCTTCATATTCTTACTTGACCATACAATAAGTGTAACTTAATACTAAGACCCTTCATATTCTTACTTGATCATACAATAATTGTAACTTAATACTAAGACCCTTCATATTCTTACTTGACCATACTAGAAACAATTAGAGAGAATATGAATTAATTTCAACACTCCCCCTTAATTCCTTGTTGTGATATTCATCAACTCTCTGAAGTACTGGAACTTGTCTCTTGGAAGTGCTTTGGTAAAAATGTCTGCCACCTGATCATTGGTGTTATAATATTTGATCTCAACCTTTGCTTTCTCCACAATATCTCTAATGAAGTGATGCTTGATAACAATGTGTCTTGTGCGGCTATGATAGACTGGATTCTTTGTCATAGCAATGGCTGATTTGTTGTCACACAAGACTGGAGTAGCTTCTCCTTGCTTCTCACCAACATCCTTCAAAATTCTCCTTAACCACATTGCATGTGAAGTTGCTAGTGCATCTGAAACATATTCCACCTCGGCTGATGATTGTGCCACCGTCTGTTGCTTCTTTGAAGACCAAGCAACCACACCTGAACCAATAGTGAAAGCATAACCTGAAGTACTTTTCATATCATCAACACATCTGGCCCAATCACTGTCACAAAATCCAATCAACTTTGTATCGGCATTCTTCTCATACCAAACACCAAAGTCAAGAGTACCTTTGATGTATCTCAACACTCTCTTCACAGCGCCAAAGTGAATTTGACTTGGCTTGTGCATAAATCTAGACAATATGCTTGTGGCATACATAATGTCGGGTCTAAAAGCTGTCAAGTAAAATAAACTTCCAACCAAGCTTCTATAGAGAGAGGCATCCGCTTCCTTGCTTCCATCTTCTTTGCTTAGCTTCTCATTCACCACCAATGGAGTGCAAACTGGATTGCAATTCTGCATTTGAAATTTTTCAAGAAGAGAATTTGCATACTTCTTTTGGCAAATAAATACTCCCCCGTCTTCTCTATAAATTTCAATGTCCAAGAAGTGATGCAATAAACCCAAATCACTCATTTCATACCTTTTTTCATCTCCATTTTAAATTTAGCAATCATCTTTTCATCATTACCCGTGAGTACTATATCATCCACATAGAGAGAAATAATAAGAATTCCGGATGTACCTTGCCTCTTGACATATAAGGTTGGCTCACTCTTGCTTCTTTGAAAACCCTTACTATTGAAGTAGCCATCAATCTCACTGTACCACGTACGGGGAGCTTGTTTGAGTCCGTACAAAGCCTTTTTCAACTTGTACACTTTCCTTTCTTCTCCTTTTGCTACAAAACCTTGAGGTTGCTCTACGTAGACCTCCTCCTTCAAAGTGCCATTTAAGAATGCTGATTTTACATCAAGTTGATGCAATAACCAATCATTTTGAGCCGCAAGAGCAATGAGAACTCTAATGGTGTCATGTCGAGCCACTGCAGAAAAGCTTTCTTCAAAATCAACTCCGAGTTGTTGAGAATACCCTTTAGCAACAAGCCTTGCTTTCTTCTTTTGAACAGAACCATCCAGATTAAGCTTTGCTTTGTATATCCACTTCACTCCAATCACATCTTTGTCTTTCGGTTTCTCAACTAACTCCCAAGTCTTGTTCTTCTCAATTACTTCAATTTCTTCTTCCATAGCTTTCTTCCAGGCCTCTTCTTGGATAGCTTCTACAAAGCTTTCTGGCTCAATGATACAAAAATTGCACCGAGCATACACATCACTTAGACTTTTCGTTTTTCGCGAAGGTGAACTTGAGGAAGACGAACCTGAGCTTGATGGTGATCTTGGACTGGATTGTGGGCTATTCATAGGAGCCATTTGGAGTGGCTCTTCATGGACATTATCTTCATCTTCGTCGGTCGATGATTCATCATGAGAAACAACTTGAACTTGAGCTTTCTTCTCTTTCCAATCCCAAGAAGATTTTTCATCAATGAGAACATCTCTACTTAAAACCAACTTATTTTTCTTCAAGTTAAAGAGTCTATAGCCCTTTGATTTTGAGCTATAACCCACATAGATGCACTTCTCACTTGTCTCATCAAGCTTGTGTCTTAACTCCTTCAAAACATGAGCAAAAAAAATACATCCAAAAACTTTTAAGTGGTTTAAGGATGGCTTCCTCCCACTCCAAGCTTCAATTGGAGTTTGATCTTTCACCGCTTTTGTTGGACACCGATTTAGCAAATAAACCGCCATGGACACCGCTTTAGCCCAAAATGACAAGGGAAGCCCTTTCTCATGAAGCATTGACTTTGTCATCTCCTCCACGGTTCTATTCTTTCTTTCCGCCACACCATTTTGCTGAGGAGTGTATCCAACCGTTAACTGCCCATCCAAGCCAATATCTTCACAAAACTTGTCAAATTCATTAGAGTTATACTCGCCACCTCTATCACTTCTCAACACTTTAATCAAGTGTCCGCTTTGCCTCTCAACAAAATGCTGAAATTTTTTGAAGATAGAGAACACATCCGATTTTTGCCTCATAAAATACACCCATGCCATTCTAGAAAAGTCATCAATGAAGGCTATAAAATACTTGTTACCTCCATGAGATGGTGTCATCATAGGATCACAAACATCGGTGTGAACAAGCTCCAATGGTGCTTCAGCTCTCCATGCCTTTTCTTTTGGAAATGCTTCTCGATGATGCTTTTCCAACTGCACAACCTTCACATACATCCTTTAGTTCTTCAATGAATGGCAGCCCATACACCATGTTCGTTTGATGAAGATTCCTCAAGCTTTGGAAATTTAAATGGCCGAGTCTTCTATGCCATAGCCATGAGTCACCAACCACATCCGCCTTCAAAGCAACATTTTTACAAGAAAAAATAAGAGGAAAACTCCTATTTTTCTCCATCTTGATATTTGCCAACACTTGCTTTCTTTGATCATAAATCTTGCAAAAGAGATCTTCAAAATGAACGGCGTACCCATGCTCTAGAAGTTGCCCAACACTCAACAAGTTTTGCGCCAAGTCTGGAACTAGTAACACATCTTGGATATCCTTTGTTCCCTTCTTTGTTTCTATGGAAATAGTACCTTTTCCTTTTGCTGCAACCAATGCACCATTATCCATCTTCACTTCGGAGTTGGAAGCCGAACTTATCTCCTTGAATATGCTTTCTTGCCCGGTCATGTGATTGCTACACCCGCTATCAAGAAACCAAACATCATCCTTTTGTTCCGTAGCAACTAGACAAACATAGAACAAATGATCATTGGACTCTGATGCGGTTTATTTCTGGGAGACGTGTGGATGCACCAGGTGTGAGTTTGGACTCAATTTGTATTTGAAGGAGAAAGCTGCTCGTCTGACGACCCTCGGCTGACCGGGCGGAACCTGTGGCGACCTCGGGATGATTCGGAGATTTGGGCTCGGATCAGAGGATTCGGATCCAAGGTCTTGTGTACCTGCAGACGGTCCTGAAACACCGGAGTTTGTCCCGGTGGCGGATCCTCCGACGATCTAGTCAGTCTCTGTGAGAGAGTAGCAATAACTAGGTGAATTTAAGTGGAAAAAGATTGATTACCTCAAAAGGTGGGTGAGGGTCTAGTATTTATAGAGAATTCCAACCGGGTTTGGATCCGCTTGGGGGCCGGGTCTGGACCCGAAAGCCCATGGGCCTGACGTGGTAGAGGGCCCAGGGGGTTTAGGGCAGGCGTGGCAATACCAGGAGCGGTATAGGGCTGACGTGGCAAAACCCTGGGTGGTATTTGGAGCTGACATGGCTGATCGTGGGTCTTCTGTGCTTCTGGGAGAATCGGAGGGCCTAGGCTGTGCCAGGACATTTCCCTGCTTCGCCAGAGAGGGGGGACGGCCCGTGGGGCTGTCACGGATCGGAGACCGAGGACCACTGAGGCTCATCGGATACGAGGAGGCCGGTTCTGTGGGGGTGAACTTGAGGTTCGGCGCCGGTTCTGCAATGGTTCGAAGCCGGACTAAATTGCTATTTTTACCTTTCTTGAGTGAGGGTTGTATTGGGCCCTGGTTGGGCCCCCAGGCCACTTTTACCCTACCACACAAGCCCCCAACTCCTGCGGGGGTGCGGGAGCTAGCCGGGGAGGAGTGTTCATGGTCGTGGAAATGGGATGGCGAATCGTTGAATCTTCCGGAGAAGAGTACCCTGGTGCCAGACCGAACCTCAAGATGAGGAGGAATTATGGGTCGGTAAGGGTGATGGCGAGCCGTTGATCTTCCTGAGAAGACCACCCTGGTGCCAGACCTGACCTCGAGCTTGGCGAGGGATTACGGGTCGGCAAGGGCGATGGCGAGCCGCGAAGCCTTCCTGAGAAGACTACCCTGGTGCTAGACCTGACCTCGAGCTGGCGAGGGATTACGGGCCAACAAGGGTGGTGGCGAGCCGTTGGCCTTCCTGAGAAGACCACCCTGGTGCCAGACCTGACCTTGAGCTTGGCGAGGGATTACGGGTCGGCAAGGGTGATGGCGAGCCATGAAGCCTTCCTGAGAAGACTACCCTGGTGCTAGACCTGACCTCGAGCTGGCGAGGGATTACGGGCCAACAAGGGTGGTGGCGAGCCGTTAGCCTTCCTGAGAAGACCACCCTGGTGCCAGACCTGACCTCGAGCTTGGCGAGGGATTACGGGTCGGCAAGGGTGATGGCGAGCCGTGAAGCCTTCTTGAGAAGACTACCCTGGTGCTAGACCTGACCTCGAGCTGGCGAGGGATTACCGGCCAACAAGGGTGGTGGCGAGCCGTTAGCCTTCCTGAGAAGACCACCCTGGTGCCAGACCTGACCTCGAGCTTGGCAAGAGATTACGGGTCGGCAAGGGTGATGGCGAGCCGTGAAGCCTTCCTGAGAAGACTATCCTGGTGCTAGACCTGACCTCGAGCTGGCGAGGGATTACGGGTTGGCAAGGGTGATGTCGAACTGTCGTGCCTTAGAGCGTTTTGAGCGGGGGTAGCCCGCCGTTTCTGCGGAGCGTTGAAGGCTCTTCGAAATCTGTGTGATGGTCCAATTTCCTAGGGGCATTAATGGCGCCGCCTAATAAATGCAGATAGCGCATGGGCTTCCGTCGATTGGCTTTCCTCGTGTCATAATGGTTGGCCTATGGGGGAGGCTATAAATACCTCTCCCCCCACAGTGGGTTTGATCACAGCAGGAGTGGTCTATTGGCCATCGGAGGTGTCTGCTTCGGCGGACGCCTGTCTTTTGCAAAAAATTTCAACCCTGGCGGTGTCGGAGAGGTGGTTACTCTGCCGCCCCGATCTTCTCTTGGATCTGATGGCTCTTGATACGGTAGCCAGATCCAGGGGAGATCAGGGCGAGAGGGGTAGCGGCCGGTAGAAAAGGAGCCTCGGATTGGTGGTGGCTGTGCCGTCTGGATCCTTTTTCGGGTCAGACGACCCTGACACGGTTGTTTGGCCCGAGAGAGAACCAGACGGGAGGGGCACCAACCGTATTCCGATCTTGGGGCTGAAGAGCCTCAGATAGAGGGGTCGCCTCTGATCAGGGGTTGGCCACTCTGTCTTCCGATAGGGCTCCAGGCGATGGTGGTTTCTGTCCCACCCTCGAACAGTTCGGGGTTTCGGCACCAACCCGAGGCTGTAAGCCCCGAGCTGCTCGGGGATGAGAGAGGAACTGATCGAATGCTGGAGCCCGGGGCGTCTGTCGAAGGACAGTGCCTTAAACCTTAAGTAAAGCGTTTTCTCCGTTGTATACTCCATCCGAACCGACCCCTGAGTCTGGCCGTCAGCCTGGCACCCAATGACATCAGCAGCGCACGTGTCGAGGATGTGGCGCAATTTTCCAGGCGGCAGTTGTACGTCAATCGGTGAATAGTAATTGCAGAAGTCGAGGAGGCGTTCTTATCCCTTATAAGTATTCCCCCCTCCCCTTTTCTCCCCCACTTCTTTCTTGCTGCTTTCTTTCTTAAAAAATCTTCCAACCATTCAGCGCTCGTTCTTGCAGTTAGCTGTATTAGGCTCGTCCTTCCGAAGCGGCCCCCGATTAGTTGGTAAGTTCATTTAGTTTAGGCACAGATGGATAGGGCTCAGTCCGGCTCGTCAGTGTCGACGTCCAGGGGGGAAGTGAAGCGAGCCTCCATATCGACGTCGTGGGAGGAGCCCGTGCTTGGGGAGGAGTCGGTGCATGCTGCGGAGCCTTCCGATTCAGTTTCGTGGGAGGAACCAGTAGGTGAGGGGGAGGTGGTACACAAGATGAGGCCGTCCCGCTCCCGACGTCCCTTCGTGGTGGAGAGTAGCGAGTCGGAGGAAGCCAGTGATGGTTCGGACGATATCCAGGTACTGGAGTTATCCTCCGAGGAGGAGGAGGGCGAGGGCGACAGGATGAGGAGACCCACCGTTCAGGGTGAGGGCTCGAGTTTCGTGCCGACAGGCCTGGGGCCCTTACCTACTCCCTCGTCGGAGCGAGCCAAGGAGAGGAAGAGGGCCCCGAGGAAGGCGGGGTCGAGGACTGGTGGTTCGAGCCAGGCGCCTGTTTTCCGCAATTTGATGACAGGTTCGCCCGTTCAGCCGAAGCCTTTCCGTCAGTATCCCGACGATCTTTCTGACAAGGAGCTCTTCGGTGTGCAGCCTTCTTCGCCGAGTCGGAGGAGGGTGATGATGGACGCGATCCCGACTGTCTTGGAGGGCGGGGACTTGGAGGTTCTGCAGCTGGCGTATCACATAGGGCCTAGCTATGAATTGTTGCTGCCGAGCTCTACTCTGCGCCCCACCGATCCCTTTTCTGCTTGGTATTGCGTCTTCCCAGCTGACGCTTTCATTTCCGGGCTGAGGTTGCCAGTTCACCCGTTTGTTCGGGATGTGCTGAACTGGGCCTCCTTGGCCCCCATGCAGTACGGGCCGAACTCTTGGAAGCAGATTATCTGCTTTGTGCTGATGTGCGAAGAACAGAAGGTACCCTTGAGGCTGAACGTGTTCCGTGCGATGTTGATGATCAGCTCGGCGGCCGAGGGTGTTTACTACATCTCTCCCCGGAGTAAGGGGAAGGTCGTTCACAGTCACCCGGACTCCATCAAGGAATGGAAGAAAAAATATCTGGTGATCCGGAGTGAAGAGCCCTGGGACATCCCCACTCGATGGAATCACTCCAAGCCGAGCTATCAAACGCCGAGGCAGAGGGATCTGTCGGCCGAGGAGTGGGGGTTTGTCGAGCACCTCCGTTCGTCACCCAGTATCGATTGGACGGAGGTGACGGAGGCCAACTTGGCGAGCGTTGGACTGAGCCCGGCCGTTATGTGTATGTAGTTGTTTCTTATCTTTCGGTCCTTTCGTACTTTCTTGCTCATTGCTCTTAATGGTTTTTTCTGCAGATATGGACGAAGCATCGATCAAGGCGAAGAGGCTCGCCATAAGGAAGGAGAAGGCCGAGAAGAAGGGGGAGGCGGCGAAGAGGCCGAGGGGGTCGTCCCTGGTCATCTCGGAGTGTAATATCCCGGACGGATATTACCGTATATAAATTGATATTTTATTATTATTATTTTATTATTATTTGGTTTTAATTCCAAAATTAGAATATTTTGGTGATTTTCACCCGGGTCGCTCCTAGACAATATCTGTATCCAGATATCGGCCAGTATACATCCGTATTGTATCAAATTGATACCGTAATCTTCCGAACTAATAATAAAATTTATTTTATTATTATTTCCAAGATTTAACTATTTTTATACGGATTATGCGGAGATTTTCGGTATACAGACATATACGCGCACGTACGAGTAGTATGTCGATTAGTGCATCATACAAATGGTGTTGTGTATTTTTGGACAACACTTGCTATGACAAAACCTAGTTGGAATGGTTAAGGATTTGATTAGGAGGTTTAACCTAGGTTAGGGTTACATAAGAAGGTTAAGAAAATTTTTCTAGAAAACTCCTCCTCCATATCAATCTTCCCCCACATAGCACCTCCCCCACTTCCCCCCTTCTCCTAGGTATGGCCGGCCCCCTAAAAGAAGGGATGCATTTTGTGGAATTGTGAGGGGCTTAGGTGCAAATATGTAGGTGCACATTTGCACTTTCTCCCACTCTCTCCTCCTATAAATACCCCTTCATTCACCTCCTTCTCTCATTTTAGAAAGAAAGAAAGAAAGAAAGAAAGATAGAAAGAAAGAAAGAAAGAAAGAAAGGAAAGAAAAAGAAAGAGGGAACCATTCTAACTTGAGAGTTTTTTTGTAGGTTTAGAAGCTTTCAAAAGCTAGGGGAAGGAGAAGGTTAGCATAGGCAAGTCCTTCCTACAAAGAGCAAAGGTGGGGGTTTCTTCACTTATTTGCTTTTGATTGTTTGGTTGTTTGTTTGTTTGTTTGTTTTGTTGTTTGACTTCTTCTTCTCATCCTCTTGTTTTGTTTTTTTGGGTTTGATGGGTGTGTTGTGGTTGTTGTGAAGGATGAATAAAAGTAAGAAAGTAGTTAAAAACCCTACTAACACATATAAAGATTACATCTTTATTGTATAGTTGTTGTTTTGTATGTTATTGGACTAAAGAACTACATATTGCATAATGTTGGACATACAACCATTGTTGGTTGTAGGACTTAACTCACATAAGCATATGAACATTGTTTACAACCATGTAAGGTTGTAGGACTTGATTAAACCTTGGACTAATAATAAAGGCATATGTCCTATTAAAAAGATCTTTCTTTTCTTTACTAAACATTAGTTGTAGAAGTAATTAAAAAGATCTTTCTTTTTATTTTAATCACTAGTTGTAGCTAATTAAAAAGATCTTTCTTTCTATTTTAATCACTAGTTGTAACTTAATAAAAAGATCCTTTTCTTTTATCACTAGTTGTAGTTAATAAAAAGATCTTTCTTTTGTTTAAATCACTAGTGTAGCTTAATAAAAAGATCTTCTTTTTGTTTAATCACTAGTTGTAGCTTAACAAAAAGATCTTTCTTTTATTTTAATCACTAGTGTAGTTAATTAAAAAGACCTTTTCTTTTACTAGTTGTAAAGAAAAATAAAATAAAGATGATCTTTCTTTTATCACTAGTTATAATAAAGAACTAAGTAGTAGTAAGCTAAAATGATAAGTAGTAGTATGTAATAAAATAAAGTAGTAGTAGCATGTATGTTGATTAATAAGGTAGTAGTAATAGTAGCAAGTTGTATGTTGTGATTTTTTATGAGAATGATGTAGTAGTAATAATAGTAAGTTGTATGTTGTGATAGTAGTAAGTTGTATGTTGTAGTAGTAGTAATAGGTAATTATGTTTTGATTAAAATAGGAGTAGTAGTAGTAGTGAAATATTGTAGGATTGCTTCTAAAATTATTTAGAAGCCATGTTTATGCTTCAAGTGTTGTAGGATTACTCTTAAAATTATTTAGAAGCCATGTTTATGCTTCAAGTGTTGTAGGATTATTCCTAAAATTATTTAGAAGCTATGTTTATGCTTCAATTGTTGTAGGATTACTTCTAAAAATAATTAGAAGCCATGTTTATGTTCTACATGTTGTAGGATTATCCCTAAAATTATTTAGAAGCTATTTTCATGCTATAATTGTTGTAGGATCACTTCTAAAAATAATTAGAAGCCATATTTATGCTTCTAATGTTGTAGCATTGCTTCTAAAAATAATTAGAAGCCATATTTATGCTTCTAATGTTGTAGGACTACTTCTAAAAATATTTAGAAGCCATGATTCATGTTTCACATATTGTAGGATCTTTTCTAAAAATGGTTAGAAGCCATTTTTATGCTACTAATGTTGTAGGACCACTTCTAAAAATAATTAGAAGCCATATCCATGCTTAGTTAGTTGTAGCTTTGCTTCTAAAAATAATTAGAAGCCATATCCATGCTTAGTTAGTTGTAGCCTTGCTTCTAAAAATAATTAGAAGCCATATCCATGCTTAGTTAGTTGTAGCTTTGCTTCTAAAAATAATTAGAAACCATATTCATGCTACTTATGTTGTAGGATCATTTCTAAAATGATTAGAAGACTTATTCATGCTTCACATATTGTAGGATTACTTCTAAAAATGTTTAGAAGCCATTTCCATGCTACTAATATTGTAGGATTACTTCTAAAAATAATTAGAAGCCATTTCCATGCTACTTATGTTGTAGGATCATTTCTAAAAATGATTAGAAGCCTCATTCATGCTTCACATGTTGTAGGATCATTTCTAAAAATGTTTAGAAGCCATATTCATGCTTGATAAGTTGTAGGATTACCTCTAAAAATATTCTACCATGTTTCCATGCTTAGAATGTTGTAGGATTGTTTATAAAAATATTCCTATCATGTTTTAGGCTTAAGAGGTTGTAGGATGCTTTCTAAGAAATTCTATCATGCTTATGTTTAGAAAATTGTAGGATTCATCCATAAAGCTCCTACCATGTTTAGTGATTTATTTATGATTAGGAAATTGTAGGATTCATCCTAGGAATTTCCTACCATGGTTAGTAGTCATTTATGCTTAATGAAGATTCATGCTAGATAAGTGGTAAAAGAATTGTATGCCATGCTAGCTTAATTGTAAGTAAGTTGTATGTCATGCTAGTCTAGATTGTGAGTAAGTCGTATACCATGCTAAAGTTCAAATACTTGCTTAGAATGATTGTAAGAGTAGTGGTAGAACTACCTACTATGCCTTGGAATGTTGCTTGTTTATACTAATAGGGTTGCGGTGATTAGTCATGATAAGTAGTACGCTTTCATGATCGATTTGTAACCTATGCTTGACTATAGTGGACTTTATGTCTAGGTCGTAAGTGATTTTCATGCTTAAGCTCGATGAAAGCGTAAGCATTAATCCCATTCATACATAGGAGTATCATGGTGGTTGAGTTATACGATTAAATTGTCGTAGGAAGATGCTTGTAGTTGTATGCTATACTTAAGGCATTATAAGTAGAGGTAATAAGGATTGGGAAGACCACTAGTGATAGTTGGTCCGATAAAGGCCGTTAGGTCGCCTTCGGATTCTTCCTTAATGGAATACCGACCATAAAATATTAGTAGACTCTTTTGTTGCTTCTAATATTAGATGACCAAGTTGTTAGTAAGCACGTTTGGTTGCTTCTAGGATTGATTACCTGTATGGTTGTTTGCACACGATTGTGCTCGTACGTGGCTCGACTGGCCCGTATGTAGTTGTGGGTCTCATACGTAGCTTAGTCGGCTCGTATGTAGGTGGTTGTCTCGTACGCGGCCCGACCGGCCCGTACGTAGCTATGGGTCTCATACGCGGCTTATTTGGCTGGTATGTACGTTGTTGTCTCCTACGAGGCCCGCCTGGCTCGTAGGTAGTTGTTGTTTCATACGTAGCTTATTGGCTCGTATGTGGTTGTTACTCGTGTATAGCTGTTAGCTAGTACACAGTTCGTTGTGGGCTATCGACCATCAAGACATAGCGGCATGCATGTATATTCGCACGACCGAGGTCTTGGATCGATGAGCCACGAACCGGATCCTGAGGGGATCTGGTAAGTCTAGGTTGAGCAGCCTAGTAGAGTTGTCTTGCGAAGCCTGATTTAAGGCCCAGCACGTTGTGTTTATAATATCGTCGTCCCTAGGATCGTCGAGTCAGGGACATCATTAGGGTAGTGACTTATAAAGGTCATTTTGCTCAGACCCTTGCCGAAGAGAGAGGAGTTTGGTTGTAGGGGGCACCTTACGACCAACTTGTCCCTTGAGGGAGGCCTTAGGTGGTGTACTGGGTTGTACCTTCCCGTCAAAGGGATACGTGCGGTGCCGTCTCACAAGTTGAGGACACGGGTTGCGTATCTCGCTCTGTTAATTCCTGAAATACCGTGGCTGGGGTGCCACAGGATGCATGGTGCAGTCCTGCGCTTGCTATACCCCAGAGAGTGCCACAGGGTAGGCTTCGCGCTGCCCTGCGCTTGCGAAACTCTATGGTTTAATTTTGGAACGATGCCCGATATACTGGGGTCGAGTGAGGTCCGGCTTGCCGGGTAGTAGTGGAAAATGGAGACACCATAAGCAGACTGCATGGGGGGCACTTGACCCCTCTGCAACCTCACAGAGTCATGGAGTATTGTCAGGAACAGGTCGTGTACAATTAGAATGCGTAACGTGGGTTCAAATCCCTATACATGGAGAAACGGCTTGAGATGGAGTCGCATGTAGTATGGGCTGCATGTTGCTTTCGGAGACTTGCTGACATTAGAATAGGAAGCGTCCCGTCAAAGGGATACGTACGGTGCCATCTCACAGGTTGAGGACACGGGTTACGTATCTCGCTCTGTTAATTCCTGAAATACCGTGGCTGGGGTGCCACAGGATGCATGGTGCAGTCCTGCGCTTGCTATACCCCAGAGAGTGCCACAGGGTAGGCTTCGCGCTGCCCTGCGCTTGCGAAACTCTATGGTTTAATTTTGGAACGATGCCCGATATACTGGGATCGAGTGAGGTCCGGCTTGCCGGGTAGTAGTGGAAAACGGAGACACCATAAGCAGACTGCATGGGGGGACTTGACCCCTTCTGCAACCTCACAGAGTCATGGAGTATTGTCAGGAACGGGCTATGTATAATTAGAATTCATAATGCGAGGAAGCATTCTAGTTCTACTTAAATATCGCATTAGAGTCTAGTCCTAGCACTCACGAACACTTAAACTACACCAACACAATTGCTATGTTGTATATTTGGTATATTGTTTGGAAGATTCGCTGCTATATGATCAGCCTTTAAGCGTCAGTGAATACTGACGTCCCCACTTCAATAGGTACTGGATAGCAGAAGTACAGGTGCGAGATTCAGGAGGACTCAAGGTAGGGAAAGCAAGGAGTCAATATTAAGTTTAGTTCCGCTGCAGTTCATGTATTAATTATGTATCAGTCAAGAAGTACTCAAGTAAGAGTTACCAAGTGTTGTTCTTCATTTCTTGTACTTTGATGTAAGATGTTGAAGGTTGTAATACTTGGGATTGTAAAGGTATTATTGTAACTCTATTGTAATGTATTGCAGTTGTGTAATGTTCAGACTTGTAATACATTGGGTATTGAATAAAAAGTTTTAAATTCTCCTGTTTTTCTGTGTATTGTGACTAATTGAAGAAAAGATCTTGGCTCGTGTCACGGTTTCCCAGTGTCGGAAATCGGGGCGCTACACGGAGGTCCAGCCCGAGCCGAGGACCAAGAGGATTCGCTCGGAGACGAGCGAGGGGGCGGCTGCTTCGAAGGGCCAGAGCCTAGCGAGGGCCTCTGCTCTTGACAAGGGGAAAGGTCCCTTGGTCGAGGTTGAGGAAGAGGACCCGGTGGTGGAGTTGCTGCGGCAGCGGTGGGCTCCTGACTGGTCGGTCCGGATGGGGGACCGTCTGACCGAGGAGGCCCAGGCCGTCGAGGTGGTGGAGAAGTTGGCGACCCCTCGCGACCGTAAGGCGATGGAGGGCGAGCCCGTGGAGATGGCGTTCACGCGCCTGGCGCAGGCCACCGTGCTGGTAAGTCCGTCGACCCTATTCTCCTCGTTAATTTTTCTGCGGAAGTGTTTTCCTTATCTGCACTCGTTGATCGCAGGCTTGCATGCAGGGGGCTAACATGAAGAACCTCTACGAGGCGTCCCTGGCACAAGAGCGAGCTCGTGCGGAAAAGAGCGAGCGGGAGATGAAGGAAATGCGGATCGAGCTCGAGGGTTCACACAAGAGGGAGCAGCAGATGAAGCTCGAGCTTGAGGCCAAGGATGCGGAGTGGGGGAAGAAGGTGGCCTCCTTGAAGAAGAAGTTCGCCAAGGAGAAGAAAGAGGTGACGACTACGGGCCAGATGATGGTGATCAATGCCCAGGACACATGTTATGCGAAGGCCCTCAGCCATGTGAGGCACTTCTACCCGACCATCGATCTGTCCAATTTCGAGTACGACATGGAGATCGAGGGGACGTCGAAGACTCCTGGCGAAGAAGGGTCCGCTCTCGACCCGCCTGCCAACCCATCCGTGAATCCGTCCGTCGACGCTGAGGTGGGACAATAAGCCGTATAATTCTGCCTTTCTTTTCTCCCTCTCTTGATTGTATTTGCCTCCCGCGGACTGGCCACCGCCCTTTTTGTAAGGAGTACTTAAATTTATAGGAAAAAGTGTTTTGAACTCGGATTTTTCTGAACCTTCTTTCGTGTGTGCACTGGGTTGGCTGGTTCTCCTGTAAGTTGTGGCTCCCCTTCCCGAGGTGGACCCCCGCCGATCCGTCGTGGCGTGGCTCAGGAGCAAGGTTGAGGCCCTGGAGGCCGCGTTGGTCTGCCATCGAAGGGGGGCTCGTGACACTGACGCGGCTTTGAACTTTTATCGGAATAAGTCTGAAGCCTTAAGCGAGGAGGCGAGCCGGCTGAGAAGGGCAATGTTGGATTGGGGTCTCGACGGTGCGAGCCTTGGGCAGGCAGTGTTGGGTGCCTCGGTGCTGAGGCCTACTACTGAGAGGTTACTTCGCGATGTCTTTGCGGAGAAAGAAACGGAGATACACCGTCACAATATTATGTTGGGTGCCTCGTCATCTTCCTCGGTGGGTCGGCAAGCAGAGGGGGTTCCCTCTGCGCTGCTGCTGTTGCAGCGTACACGACCAGATGATGCCCAGAGCTCTGTGGCTGGGGAGTCGACCGTGGCTGAGTTCTAGGGCCACCATAACGAGGAGAGGGATTTAAGTTGCTCGTTCGGAGTAATCCCGCCCTTCCGCGGACCCGAGGGGCTCTAAGATGGCGACTTCTTCCAGTTTGAGATGAGTGGAGTGGTTCTGTAACTGTCTTTGTTTGCTTTCTTAGGACGAAATAAAAGGGTACGAATAAAGAATCCTGTTCCTTCTTTGCTTCGGCTAGTAGCGTAGTGAACAATGGTGGTTTTTAAGGAGAGTCCACCGATCCGCGAGGAATCGAAGTGGGGCCTTTGGTGCCTACCGTGGCATTGGGGACGATACCGGAGTGAGGACTCAGGCACCGATCTCATTATCTGGCGTTAGGATTTTAACGAAAAGAGATCTCTTTTGCATAAGATAAGGAGGGCCGCTAAGACGGTCCTGTACACATGAGTGTTTACACAAAAACGGGTTTACATTTAGCCAGGCTAGAGCCTATGTTTGTCCTTCGAGGAGTGTCATTAGGTACTTGGCTTCGACTGGGGTCTCCTCCCGCTTGGGGACATGTTTGGAAGCAGGGCCGTCCCCCTCAGGTTTTGAACTCGACAGCGTCGAGGGAGAACACACCCCCCCCCCCCGACGGTGGTCATGTAGCACGATCGCGCTGCTTCTTGGCTACCTCGGACAGTACCGACTCCTTGCGGGGTGGGAAATTTGAGTTTCAAATGGTAAGCCGAAGGCACCGCTTAGAGGGAGCATAGTCCGGGTCGGCCAAGTATGGCGTTGTAAGCCGCCTTGACGTTGACCACCATGAAGTCCATGGACTCGGTCCTCTTGACAGGAGCCGATCCTGCGGTAACGTCGAGGGTGACAATCCCTTCTATTACGACAGGGACGCCGGAGAACCCATGCAAGGTGTATCCGGCCGGTTTGAGCTTGCCTCTAGGTAGCTTGAGATTCTCGAAGGCTTCGAGGAAAAGAATATTAACCGAGCTGCCATTGTCGACGAGGATTCGGCGAACTTCACAATTAGCCATGTGGAGATTAATGACGAGGGCATCGCAGTGGGGTAGGCGAACGCCTTCGAGGTCCTCTCCTGAGAAGGAGACCGGCATCGGTTGTAGCTTGGGCGAGGGATTGTCGTGGACAACATTCACCTCCCGGATGAAGGCTTTTCGGGAAGTGTTTGAATCTCCTCCCATCGGTCCTCCGTGGACACAGTGTAAGATGAAGGGCGTATCTGTGGCTCCCTCGGATTCGGAATCCCGACCCTGGATGCGGTTCGGGGTAGGGTTCGGAGGCGAGGACCTCCGGTTCCTAGTATCTCGTCGATCCCGCGGGACTTCTCGGGTGAATTCTCGGAGGTACCCCCTAGAGATGAGTTTCTCAATTTCGTCTTTCAGGGCCCGGCACTGGTCGGTTTCGTGCCCGTGATCTCTGTGGAAGCGGCAGTAGAAGCGTTGATCTCGATTCTTATTGTTATTAGATCGCGGGGGGGGGGGGGGGTAGTCGGACAATGCCTTTGTCTTCGATTTCTAGGAGGATGGCGGATACGTTATGCGTCAAGGGAGTGTACCTCTCGAAGCGGGGGACCGGCGGGACCTTCTTCATGGCCCCCGCGTCCCTCGGAGCTTTCTTTGATGGTTCGACCTCTTCGACCTTCCGTTTTCCCTTCCCGATGGTCTCCCTGGTATCTTCGGGGTTAAGGGCCTCTTCTGCCCTAATGTATTTCTCGACCCTGTTGAGGAGATCGGGAAAGTCGATGGGGGGTCTCTTCGCCAGAGAAGCTTTCAGCTGTCCATGGCGGACGTTGTGCCGAAAGGCCGCAGAGGCGACGCCTGGATCAAGAGAGGAGACCGACCTCGCCTCCGTGGTAAATCTCCGGACGAACACTCTGAGGGACTCTCCCTCTATCTGCTTGAGCCCAAGTAAAGAGGCGCTAGTCCTTTCCGCCTTCCGGCTGGTGACGAAGTGGGCGAGAAAATTGCCCTCTAGTTGGTCGAAGGAGTAAATGGAGCCGGGGGTGAGTTTCGAATACCATTCACGAGCCGGACCCCGAAGCGTGGCGGGGAAGGCTCGGCATAGCAGGGGATCCGAGGCGCTGTGAATCATCATGAGGGTTTTGAAACCTTCCATGTGATCAGCGGGATCTCCCTCGCCGTCGTAGGTCTCGAACTGAGGTGGTCGGAAATTCCTGGGAATTTCCGCTTGGAGGATGGGGGCGGAGAAGGGAGGTCGGACAGGTCTGTACCCCTGAGCCGCCCGTCGGTCGCCGTCTCCTATATGATCGAGGCGATCCTCCATTTCTTGGAGGCGCCTTAGGAGTATGTCATCGTCCTCTGGCTGGATTGTTGATGGTCGGGACACGCTGGGCTCGGTGTCCGACCTGGTTTGGGAATGGAGGGTTTCTCCCCTGGGGGCCCGTCGGAGAGCCCCAAGAATTTCTCTTCGGAAGTCCTGGAACTCCTTCTGAGTGACGGGGGCTCCCTCGACCCTGTTCGGTTGGTCTGAAGGTTGCCTTCCGACGCGGCTAAGTGCGGGCCTCCGTCTCTCGGGCGGTGGTCTTGGATGGTTCGGGGCCGGGTTGGAAGCGGCCCTTCCCCTGCTGCGGGTGATTTGACGGTTGACGATTATTCCTCGTAGGTCGGGTTGGACTGTACGGGTGGCGCTCCGCCGGGATCCCTGATGGGAATCTCCGTGCCTTGATGCGCGTGGCCCGGCATTGGTGTTTGGTGGGGGTGTGTCCCGTCGGTTGACGGAGGATGCGGCCCCCTTGCCCTTGGAGGCCATGAGAGTTCGGCTGTCGAGGTCGCTCGATGGTCGGGCTCGGGTCGGCTTCTGAAGCAGTGTTCCCACAGACGGTGCCAACCTGATGCGGTTTATTTCTGGGAGACGTGTGGAAGCACCAGGTGTGAGTTCGGACTCAATTTGTATTTGAAGGAGAAAGCTGCTCGTCTGACGACCCTCGGCTGACCGGGCGGAACCTGTGGCGACCTCGGGATGATTCGGAGATTTGGGCTCGGATCAGAGGATTCGGATCCGAGGTCTTGTGTACCTGCAGACGGTCCTGAAACACCGGGGTTTGTCCCGGTGGCGGACCCTCCGACGATCTAGTCAGTCTCTGTGAGAGAGTAGCAATAACTAGGTGAATTTAAGTGGAAAAAGATTGATTACCTCAAAAGGTGGGTGAGGGTCTAGTATTTATAGAGAATTCCAACCGGGTTTGGATCCGCTTGGGGGCCGGGTCTGGACCCGAAAGCCCATGGGCCTGACGTGGCAGAGGGCCCAGGGGGTTTAGGGCAGGCATGGCAATACCAGGAGCGGTATAGGGCTGACGTGGCAAAACCCTGGGTGGTATTTGGAGCTGACATGGCTGATCGTGGGTCTTCTGTGCTTCTGGGAGAATCGGAGGGCCTAGGCTGTGCCAGGTCATTCCCCTGCTTCGCCAGAGAGGGGGGACGGCCCGTGGGGATGTCACGGATCGGAGACCGAGGACCACTGAGGCTCGTCGGATACGAGGAGGCCGGTTCTGTGGGGGTGAACTTGAGGTTCGGCGCCGGTTCTGCAATGGTTCGAAGCCGGACTAAATTGCTATTTTTACCTTTCTTGAGTGAGGGTTGTATTGGGCCCTGGTTGGGCCCCCAGGCCACTTTTACCCTACCACAGACTCCTTCTCTTTGGTAAAATTTGTGTGTTGAATATTATTCAAGTCACACTCCTTTTGGATATGTCCAAACTTCTTGCAATTGTGACATTGTGGTTTTCCACGAAACCAACAATCTTTCTCATCATGGCTTCTTCTTTGACAAATTCTGCACCTTTGTTGAGTGGACTCCTCGTTGCTTTGCCTTGTAAAATGGCTTCGTCCACTTCCTCGTCCTCTTGCATTTCTTCTACCACGATAAGATTCTTCATTTGAGTTCTTCTCGTGATTTTTTGGGACAACATTGAGCTTAGATTGAAAGGCACTCTCAACTGATTTTTCTGAGCGCATATTCAATCTTTGCTCAAATGCTTTAATAGAACCCATCAACTCTTCAATACCCAAAGTCTCAAGATCTTTGGGTTGCTCAATGACAGCAACAACAGGATCATACTTTTCCGGTAAGCTAATAAGAATTTTTTCGACTATTCTTTGACTGGAAATAGTTTCTCCATACGTCTTCATTTGATTAATGACCTCCATGACTCTAGTAAAATAATCCTTCAACAACTCCATTTCTTTCACCTGCAAATTTTCAAATTCTCTCCGTAAAGATTGAAGCTTCACGGTTTTTACTTGGGAACTTCCTCTATATTCTCTTTGAAGAATATCCCAAGCCTCCTTTGATCTTGTTGCATTGATAATCCTCGGAAAGATGGCTTTTGTAACTCCTTCTTGAATCAAGAGAAGAGCTTTAGCATCCTTTTTTATATTCTCCTTCGATTTCTTCGCTTCATCATTTGACAAAGCCATTGTATCGTCTGGTTCATCAAACCCATCCTCAACATACTCCAAGAGATCTCGTGAGATGAACAAAGTTCTTATTCTCACACACCAAAAATTATAGTTTTCGCCATCAAATTCTGGAACAATACTTCTTTGCTTTTCATTGCTTAAGGATGCCATAGTTTAGGGTTTGTTTTCCCAAGCACTAAGCGTATCGCCTAGCTCTGATACCACTATGTTGGCTGTAGTTTCAGCCTTCATTTTTGTGGAGAGATGTTGAAGAAAGTGAGAAAGACAAACACAAGGATAATTGTCTATGAATTCATGTTTTTCATTCCATTGAAAACTCTTTTATAGACTCTATACATTAATTGTAACTTAATACTAAGACCCTTCATATTCTTACTTGACCATACAATAATTGTAACTTAATACTAAGACCTTTTATATTCTTACTTGATCATACAATAATTGTAACTTAATACTAAGACCCTTCATATTCTTACTTGACCATACAATAATTATAACTTAATACTAAGACCCTGCATATTCTTACTTGACCATACTAGAAACATTTAGAAAGAATAGGAATTAATTTCAACAGTAGATTCCTGAGTTCTTGAGATTGTGAGCAGCTTCTTTTGAAAGCTGTATCATATACTCTATCCTTTCTTAAAATAAATAAGTAAATAAATAAATAAATAAATATTATTAACATATATACCTATTTTATACGGTAAGTATTTTCTCTTTTATTTCTTTCATTCATGTCTTTTCATCTTGTGTGATTTCTTCTTTTGTATGTCTTTTCATTTATCACTGAGTTGTTGCTTAAATCGTAATGGGTTGAGACTGGTAAAGCAAGTTCTGCAGTTCGAGACCAAGCTACGGTGTAATCCTCAAAAGGAGTCTTTCCACTCATTTAGATTCTTTACCTAACAAATGCAACACATTGAACTCCTTCCTATGGTACCAAATTAGTAGATCTCTTTTCTTGTATTGCAATGAGTCGGCATTAACATGAATATGCACATTTCATGAATATGACAAATTGCATCGGTCTAGACTCAACTTTTTAACCCTACTATATAGAAATTAGTCCCTCTATAGTTGATATGGGTTGGAAGACGTGGCCCCTCCTGGGCCACAGGATCCCCTCAAAATGTGCACACCTCTAGATCATCTAGATCCGCCACGTCAGCACCGGAAAACCGTCCGGGCAGCGGCCACGTCAGCCCGAAAACCATCCGAACCCTTGCCACGTCAGCCCTATACCACCCGGGTTTTCACCGCTTCACCCCCACGGGCAACCGGGTCCAGACCCGGCCCCAAACGGGTCCAGACCCGGTTGGCATCTTCTATAAATACCAGACCCCTACTCCTTCTCCAGGTAATCAATCTTTTCCCACTCAAACCCTAGTTACCGTTACTCTCTCCCAGTAGCTGACTAGATCGTCGGAGGGTCTGCCACCGGGACCAACCCCGATGTTCCTAGACCGTCTGCAGGTACACGAGACCTCGGATCCGAGCCTACAGATCCGAGCCGAGCATCAGCCTCCACCTCACTACCACCTACCTCAGTACTGTTCGTCCAGCCGAGGGTCGTCTGCATAGGAGCTTCCTCCATTAATACAAATCGAGTAAGAACTCACGCCTGGTGCATCCACACGCCTCCCAAAAACAAACCGCATCAGGATGGCGCCGTCTGTGGGAAACTCTCTGTTGTAGATGCTGACCCGAGCTCTTTCCCCAACGGTATACCCATCGACCCGAGCTCTCATAGTGCCCAAAACCGCGAGAACGGTTACCTCCACATGTCGGCAGGACATGCTTCCACAAGGCATCGCTGCCGATGCTCATGGACCAAACAACAAAGGGGTCAGTCACGGGCCCCAGCCAAACGCCTCCCGTCCGGTCCAGAATGACCTACGAGGGGTAATATTGAACCGATAGGCTAGCCGCAGCAGGGGAGGAACCGCTTCCAACTCGGCTCCAAACCACCCAAGACCTCCGTCCCAAGGGCGGGAGCCGGCGCTCAGCCGTGTCGGTCGGCGACATCCCGCCCAACCAAACCGGGCCAGGCGAGCCCCGGTCACCCACCAGGAGTTCCAGGACTTCCGAAAGGAAATCATGGGGGCCATCCGCAGGGTCCCCGTCGATGAGAACGTCCGCCGTTCCCACACACGGTCGGATGCCGAGGCCAGTGTGTCTCGCCCCTCAACAATCCCGCCTGAGTATGACGACGACATTTTGAAGCGCCTCCAAGAAATGGAGGATCGCCTCGACCACTTTGGCGACGGTGGCCCAAGGACCGCTCAGGGGTACAGGCCGGTTCGACCTCCTTTCTCTGCCCTCATCCTGCAGGCGGAGATACCCCGGATTTTCCGTCTACCTCAATTCGAGACATATGACGGCGAGGGCGATCCTACTGATCACATGGAGGGCTTCAAAACCCTCATGATGATTCACATCGCATTGGATCTCCTCCTGTGCCGAGCCTTCCCGCCACCCTTCGGGGTTCGGCTCGGGAATGGTTCTCCAAGCTCACCCCGGCTCCATCTATTCTTTCGACCAGCTAGAGGGCAACTTCCTCGCCCACTTCGTAACCAGCCAAAAGGCCGAAAGAACAAGTGCGTCCCTACTTGGCCTCCGGCAGAAGGAAGGGGAGTCACTCCGGGTGTTCGTCCGAAGATTCACCGCCGAGGCAAGGTTGGTCTCCTCCCTCGACCCTGGGGTTGCTTCGGCAGCCTTCCGGCACAACGTCCGACACGGACAGCTAAAGGCCTCCCTGGTGAAGAAGCTGCCGATAGACTTCCCCGACCTCCTCAACCGGGTCAAAAAGTACATCCGAGCCGAATAGGCCCTTAATCCAGAAGACCAGAAAGAAGTTTTCGGGAAGGGAAAGCGCAAGGCCGACGAGGTCGAGCCGGCGAAGAAAGCTCCGAGAGACGGGGGCACCGCGAAGAAGGTTCCGCCGATCCCCCGCTTCGAGAAGTACACTCCGCTAACGCAGAAAGTGTCAACAATCCTCTTAGCGATTGAAGACAGCGACCTCGTACAGTACCCTCCTCGACTGTCCAACAACACCAGTAAGAAGAGGGATCAGCAGTTCTACTGCCGCTTCCACCGGGACAACGGGCACGACACAGATCGTTGCCGCGCCCTGAAGGGTGAAATCGAGGCCCTCATCCAACGAGGGTACCTCCGTGAATTCAAAAGGGAAGGCATCCGGGAACAGAGGAATACCAGAAATAGGAGGGATTCCCCTCCTCTTCGAGCACCCCGACAGCGCCCCGAGCGTGATCCGGAGCCCGAGGAGCCCGAGGGTCAGGCAATCCTGCATTGCGTCCACGGAGGGCCCATGGAAGGAGAATCCAACACTTCCCGCAAGGCGTTCGTCTGAGATGTCAATACCGTCCAAGGCCCACTCAGCCCCCAGGTTCAGCAACTTCCTGTCTCCTTCTCATGGGAGGACTTGGAGGGAGTCCGGCTCCCTCATTGTGATGCGCTCGTCATCAGCCTCTGCATGGCAAACTTTGAGGTCCGGCGAATCCTCGTGGACAACGGGAGCTCGGTCAACATTCTATTCCTGGGAGCATTCGAGAACTTGAAGCTCTTCCGTGAGAAGCTGAAGCCGGCCGGATATACCTTGCATGGATTCTCCGGCGTCCCCGTAACAATAGAGGGTACCGTCACCCTAGACGTCACGGCAGGCATGACCCCGAACAGAAGGACCGAGTCCATGGACTTCATGGTTGTGAATATCAAGGCAGCCTACAATGCCATACTCGGCCATCCGGGGCTCTGCTCCCTCCAGGCGGTTCCCTAGGCCTAACACCAGAAAATGAAATTCCCAACTAACACTGGTGTCGGAGTTGTCCGAGGAAATTAAGAAGCAGCGCGTTCGTGCTATATGACGGTGATCGGGAGCGGAGTATTTCCCCTCGATGCCGCCGAGCTGGAGCCCGAAAGGACCCAGCCCAAACCAAAGCCGGCTGACGAGCTAGAAGATGTCTCGTTCGAGATAGGGGATGCGTCAAAGCACTTCCGAGTAAGTTGCTCCCTCGCACCTGACCTCAAGATCGCCCTGATCAGCTGCATTCGCCGCAATGTCGACCTCTTCGCCTGGAAGCCCTCTGACATGGCCGGGATCTCCGAGGATCTCATCATGAACAAACTCAGCGTGATCCCCAGGTCAAAACCAGTTGTCCAAAAGCGGTGCAAGTTCGCTCCTGAGCGACAGCAGGCAGTAAATGCGGAGGTGGAAATGCTCTTGTCCGCGCATTTCGTAAAAGAGGTCAGCTACCCGGAGTGGCTGGCGAATGTCGTCATGGTCAAGAAGGCGAGAGGGAGTTGGAGGATCTGCATAGATTTCACTGACCTCAACAAGGCATACCCCAAGGATCCGTTCCCTCTCCCTAGCATTGATGCACTGATCGATGCCACCTCGGGCCACGAGCTCTTATCCTTCATAGATGCCTTCTCGGGCTATAATAAGATCCGCATGTTTCCTCCCGACATCTCCAAAACATCCTTCGTCACGGACCAGGGACTGTACTGCTATCGGGTCATGCCCTTCGGGCTGAAGAACGTCGGTGCCACCTATCAGAGGCTCATCAACCGAGTCTTCAAAGATCAAATCGGACGTAACATGGAGGTATACATCGACGACATGCTCGTCAAAAGTCAGCAAGGACAGGACCACGTCGCCGACCTGGAAGAGGCCTTTGGGGTCCTTCGAACCCACAACATGAGGCTCAACCCAGCGAAGTGCACCTTCGGCGTTTCCTTGGGGAAGTTCTTAGGGTTCATCGTCAGCCAACACGACATAGAGGCAAACCCCGAAAAGATTAAGGCCATAATAGACATGGCCTCGCCCAGGAACGTCAAAGAAGTCCAGAGGTTAATGGGGAGACTGGCGGCCATCGGCCGTTTCCTCTCCAAGTCTGGAGAGAAGTCCCTTCCGTTCTTCAAGGCGCTACGCGACACCGGAGGGTTCGAGTGGGGTACTCAGCAGCAAGAGGCCTTCGCCCAGTTAAAGGAGTACCTCGCCAACCCTCCTTTCCTCAGCAAGCCCGAACCAGGGGAGCCACTCGGGCTCTACCTTTCTACTTCGGAGAATGTGCTCAGTGCCGTCCTCGTTCGAGAAGAGGAAGGGGTCCAAAAACCCATGTACTATGTAAGCAAGGTTCTGCTTAACGCCGAGACCAGATATTCCAGGATGGAGAAAGTAGTGTACGCCTTGGTCATGGCTGCGCGAAAGCTCCGTCCATATTTTCAGGCACATTCGGTCCAGGTACTCACGGATCAACCCCTAAAGGCAGTGCTCTATAAACCCGAGAGCTCGGGGTGACTGGTCAAGTGGTCGATCGAGCTCAGTCAGTACGACATCGGCTACCAGCCAAGAATGGCAATCAAAGGGCAGGCCCTCGCCGAGTTCATTACAGAATGCACCATCTCCGAGCAACCCACAGTCAGGAGGCCGACCCGACGTGGGAAGTTTATGTCGACGGCTCCTCTTGCGAAGCGGGGAGTGGTGCGGGCATCATTCTCCGGGGTCCAGATGGTTTCCTCCTTCAATATTGCCTCCGCCTCAACTTTCCGACCTCAAACAACAAGGCTGAATACGAGGCCATGATCGTCGGGCTCAACCTGGCTTACCAGGCCGGCGCCAGACAGATCAGGGCCTTTAATGACTCTCAGCTGGTGGTCAACCAGATCACCGGGGAGTACGAGGCCCGTGACGATCGAATGATCAGGTACCTGACCGTGGTCCAATGCCTATTAACATCCTTTGACGATTCGGCTATCTTGAGGATCCCCCGGGAGCTGAATGCCCAGGCTGACGCCCTATCAAAGTTGGCTTCCTCATTATTTGAAGGCCTTGACCGAACCGTCCTGATTGAAGTCCTGCTGAAGCCAAGCACAGACTTCCCTGAGGTTCTGTGCATTGAAGACGAAGCTCCTCCCGATGACTGGACCACTCTTATCAAGAAATTTCTAGTCAAGGGAGAGCTCCCCGAAGACCGGGCTGAAGTAAGGCGGGTCAGGGTCCGATCAGAAAGATTTGCGGTAATCAATGTCACCCTCTTCAAAAGGTCCTACACCACGACTGATGGCAGACCCTACCTCCGTTGCCTGACCCCCGACGAAGCCTAGTACGCCCTCAAGGAGCTGCAGGAGGGGATCGGCGGATGCCACATGGGAAGCCGTTCGCTAGCGCGGAAGGCATTAAATCACGGGTACTACTGGCCCACTATGCTACAAGACACCCCCACCCTAGTGAAGAAGTGCGGTCCCTGTCAACGGTTCTCCCCCATAAAAAGGGCTCCTCAGGCAAACCTCCGTTCAATGGCCAGTCCGATCCCCTTTGCGATGTGGGGGATGGATTTGGTGGGCCCATTTCCAAAAGCAACGGGCCAACGAAAGTTCCTCATTGTGGCGATCGACTACTTCACTAAGTGGATCGAGGCCGAGCCGTTAACAATGATCACCGAACGACAGACCCAGCAATTTTTCTGGAAACACATCGTCTGTCGGTTCGGGATTCTGCAGGTGCTCATTACAGACTATGGGACTCAATTTATGGGTAAGCACTTCTGCCTGTTCTACGAAGATCTCGGGATCCAGCAGCGCTTCTCCTCAGTATGCCACCCCCAATCCAACGGTCAGGACGAGAACGCGAACTGCCAAATCCTCGACGGCCTCAAGAAACGACTCGATAACTCTTCTAAGGGGTTATGGGTCGACGAGTTACCCAGCGTTCTCTGGGCCCACCGAACAACAAAGAGAATCCCCACGGGAGAATCCCCTTTCAATCTCACATACGGCGCGGAGGCCGTCATTCCCTTGGAGATCGGGATCCCTTCACCCCGAATCATGGCTTTCGACGAAGCAGCTAACTCCAAACAGCTACGAGCCGACCTGGACCTCATAGACGAGGTCAGGGAGAAGTCCGCCATCAGAAGAAGTATCTACCAACAAAGAATTGAGAAGTTCTACAACAAGAAGGTGTGCCCCACCAACATCAAACTTGGAGACCTCGTCCTCCGAAAACTGGCGGTATCCAGTCTCGGTCAGAAAAGAAAATTGGCCCCGAACTGGGAGGGCCCTTACAGAGTATCGGAGGTCGTGCGCCCAGGGACGTACCGTCTAACCAACCCAGAGGGCAAGGCCATCAAGAGGCCCTGAAATGCGGAACACCTCATCAAGTTCCAAGGAGGAGATTAGCCTCCATCTTGTAAATCATCATTAATGTAATCGGCACGTCGTGCCTTGTTTTTTTTGTAAAAATCTGGTATGATGTAAATATGCCAACTTCCTTAAAAAAAATTTGTGGCTTCGAATGATTGTTCTCAATAAAAGACGTCTCGAGCTCGACGTTCGGATAGCATCGCGAGGCAGAAAAGCTTCTCTTACAAGCTGGGGGCTCGGCGCTCGGATAACATCGCGAACCAGAAAAGCTTCTCTTACAAGCTAGGGGTTTGACGTTCGGATAGCATCGCGAGCCAGAGAAGCTTCTCTTATAAGCTTGAGGCTCGGCGGTCAGATAACATCGCGAGCCAGAAAAGCTTCTCTTACAAGCTTGGGGCTCGGCGTTCGGATAATGTCGCGAGCCAGGAAAGCTTTTCCCAGAATATCTCTCTTGAGAACAAGTGCGGGAGCTCGACGTCTACCTCGAGCAAGGCGGAGGCTTTCTTCAAAGCCACCCGACCTTAACGCTCGGCGACGACCCTCAGCTACGCCCGTTGCTGGCTTTCTCCCCGGTGTGGGGGCTCAGCACTTGTCCCTCGCATGGTTTGGGCTTCTTCAAGCCCATCAACCTAGGTGCGAGGTGGCAACTGCTAGCTACACCCGTACCGTCTCTCCTGAGAACAAGTGCGGGAGTTCGGCGTCGACCTCGAGCAAGGCAGAGGCTTTCTTCAAAGCCACCCGACCTTAACGCTCAGCGATGACCCTCAGCTACGCCCGTTGCTGGCTTTCTCCCCAGTGTGGGGGCTCGGCACCTGTCTCTCGTATGGTTTGGGCTTCTTCAAGCCCATCAACCTAGGCGTGAGGCGGCAACCGCCAGCTACACCCGTACCATCTCTCCTGAGAACAAGTGCGGGAGCTCGGCATCGACATTGAGCAAGGCAGAGGCTTTCTTCAAAGCCACCCGACCTTAATGCTTGGCGACGATCCTCAGCTACGCCCGTTGCTGGCTTTCTCCCCGGTGGGGGGCTCGGCACCTGTCCCTCGCATGGTTTGGGCTTCTTCAAGCCCATCAACCTAGGCGCGAGGCGACAACCGCCAGCTACACCCGTACCGTCTCTCCTGAGAACAAGTGCGGGAGCTCAGCGTCGACCTCGAGCAAGGCAGAGGCTTTCTTCAAAGCCACCCGACCTTAACGCTCAGCGACGACCCTCAGCTACGCCCGTTACTGGCTTTCTCCCCGGTGTGGGGGCTCGGTACCTGTCCCTCGCATGGTTTGGGCTTCTTCAAGCCCATCAACCTAGGCGCGAGGCAGCAACCACCAGCTACACCCGTACCGTCTCTCCTGAGAACAAGTGCTGGAGCTCGGCGTCGACCTCGAGCAAGGCGGAGGCTTTCTTCAAAGCCACCCGACCTTAACGCTCGGCGATGACCCTCAGCTACGCCCGTTGCTGGCTTTCTCCCTGGTGTGGGGGCTCGGCACCTGTCCCTCGCATGGTTTGGGCTTCTTCAAGCCCATCAACCTAGGTGCGAGGCGACAACCGCCAGCTACACTTGTATCGTCTCTCCTGAGAACAAGTGCGGGATCTCAGTGTCGATCTCGAGCAAGGCGGAGGCTTTCTTCAAAGCCACCCGACCTTAACGCTCGGCGACGACCCTCAGCTATGCCCGTTGCTGGTTTTCTCCCCAGTGTGGGGGCTCGGCATCTGTCCCTCGCATGGTTTGGGCTTTTTCAAGCCTATCAACCTAGGCACGAGGCAGCAACTGCCAGCTACACCCATACTGTCTCTCCTGAGAACAAGTGCGGGAGCTCGGCGTCGACCTCAAGCAAGGCGAAGGCTTTCTTCAAAGCCACCCAACCTTAACGCTTGGCGACGATCCTCAGCTACGCCCGTTGCTGGCTTTCTCCTCGGTGTGGGGGCTCGATACCTGTCCCTCGCATGGTTTGGGCTACTTCAAGCCCATCAACCTAGGCACGAGGCGACAACCGCCAGCTACACCCGTACTGTCTCTCCTAAGAACAAGTGAGGAAGCTCGGCATCGACCTCGAGCAAGGCGGAGGATTTCTCCCAAAGCCCCCCGACCTTAACGCTCGGCGACGAACCGTGGCTACGCCCGCTACTGGCCTTCTCCCTGACAACCAATGGTGCCTCGTCGTTAAAACCGGAGCATGGTCGCGGCTCTCCGAAGCTGCTCGGTCAATACGCTAGACTCCGATACACAACCCGGGGTTTCAACAAAATTTTTATTGTTTTAGAGCGTTCGCCTCGGCAGACGCCCCGAGCTTTGGGTCGGCTGTTTGACCCTCCTCTCGCCCGCGAACAACCCGGGGTTTGCTGCTTTCATAAGCCCAAACCCCGAACTGTTCGAGGACGGCAGGGGGGCCGCCAATCCTCGGCTCTCCTCGCCCCGAGGCCATTCGTTAACCCTCCTCTCGCCCACGAATAGTTCGGGGTTTACGGCTCTGAACGAGCCCAAAACCCCGAACTGTTCGAGGACGGCAGGAACGCACCGACCTCGGTTCTCTCCGAGCCCCCGAACAGATCGGCCGGCCCACCACTCACCAACGAAACCCCCGGGGTCCTCCATCCCTCAAGGCCCGAACCTCGAATTGTTCGAGGGTGATTGGTGTGCCTCCAATCCGGAGACCTCGGAAAAAGATTATGTTCGGGGCGCCCACCCTCGGTAGGCACCCAAAGTTAAGCGACAGATCAGCCATTCACTTCTTAAACAACCAGCTTGGGGGAGGGGATTATATAGCCCCATGAGGGGTGTAATTAATGCGTATGGGAACGCGAAATGGTGGAAGGAGAAACGTCGCCATAAATATTCATGGGAAGGCGAAACGTCGCCATTAATGACTTGTCGACAGGCCATACGCCACTGCATACGCACCCATTGCACCAAGTCACCTCGGTAATGACCCTTCGCAACAAGCACGGCAACCACCTTCGGCGACCGAGACAATCAGAGTTCAGAGAATCAAATGTTCTTATTATTACTCATTGCTTACAACTCAATGAAAGTCGGTACAAGTACAAAGAATAATCTGTGGCTCACTCACACTCAGCTGGAAAACTCAAATTCGGCACTTCCTTCGGGGCTCCTCTCACGCTCGGTCGGGCCGGCCTGGATAGAAACTCCTGCCACCGAGCTTCCTGCGTCATCTGGCTGGGCTGCTTCAAATAAAAAAGTCGGAGACTGCCACGGCGTAGAGTTGCTCGTCTCTTCGATCAAGCCCGCGCCCAACACCAACTTCAGTCTTTGGATCTCCAGTTCTTTCTCAATCACAGCCTCGCGAAGGAAAGACTCCGAGGCCGACCGCCCACTCGAGGCATCAGAGATGGACCAGTCTGTCTCGATCACCCACCAGTCCCGGTCGGCTATGGCTTTCTTCAGACAAGCCACCTCCAGACTGAGCTCCCTAGACTTGTTCGTAAAATAATTCACAGCGGCAACTCGATCACGAGCCAGAGCCACTTTCAATACCTCCGTCCCGGCTCGAACCCGGGATACCTCGGCGGAAATCGGGTTGGCTCCCAAGATCTCGTGCGTCTATCCAATGATAAGAAGTAAACAATCACAAAGAAAGCTAGGAAAATGCATAAGTCACAAAGCCTCGGCCCAAAAAAGTAATTTTCATTCCTTTCAAAAATTTGATACAAAAGCCGCGGTGGCCAGTCTGCTCGAGGCATTTACATCAAAACAAATAAAAAGAAAAAACTATTCTATTCTTGAGGGAGGGTGGCACCTCATCATCGGCCTGGACGCCCCCCGCTTTGTCACCCCCCGGGGTCGGTGGAAGGTTCGCCTCCCAACCATAGTAGAGGTTGTCCATGCTCTGCTCGGGGTAGATCTGTCTGAAGTGCGCCTTGGCCTGCTCATACGCCTCGTCCTGCGCTATGATCAGAGCCTCCGCCGAGGCGGCCTCCATCCTCTTCAGGGCCTTCCGCCTCTTCTCCGCTTCCTCCTCTATCCTCTCCTTGAGACGAGCCACGTCCGCCTTGTGGATGTCAGAGAGCGAGGCTATCTGGGCCTTGTGGACGGTCACCATGGTCTGAGCCTCTTTCAGGTCGTCCGTAGCCTTGTTCAGCTCGCGGAGATACTTCTCCGCATTCCTCCTCTCAATGTAAATCTCCTTCTCCAAGCACTTTTGGAAGTGCTGGCCGTGGAGCATCGCCTGTCCGAAGGAAAAAAGATCAGAAAAATTCTACCAAGTTAAAACCAGGGAAAAGGGCACCGAATTAACTCACCGAGATATGCGCTTGCGACCAGCGCATGAAGGCCTGCTCGGCCGTCTGCGACACCAGCGCCATGAAGTCACGCTCGGTACCGGCCTTCGTGACGAACTCTACCGCCACTGGTCCATCGAGCAAACTGTCGCCCCGCACGATCGACCAATCGGGGGCAAAGGGCCGCAGTCCCTGTTGGCCCACCATCTCCTCGGCGGTGGGGCACGGCGGGGGAAGCCCCTTCCCCAGGGCATCAATTGTTCTTCCAGAACTGCCCCCTGCATCCCGAGGCGCCCTCGGCGTGGGGGGGTGATGCTTCTTGGCCTTCTTTGATTGAGAAGGCTCCTCGGCTATCGGGGCCGGCACCTTGGCGGACCCCCCGGCCTGAGCGGCCAGCTTCTCTTGCTCCACCTTCTTCTTCTTCTTCTGCATATCCTCTCTTGCCTTCGCTGCAACGGCCAGTAGGGCTCGCCTATCATCCACATGTTCGGAAGACATCTCTGCAAGAATGAAGAAAGAGGATAAAGTTAACACGAAGGCAGAAAGATGAAAAACTAAGAACGAAACATACTAGGGTCGGTCGGGCTTAGTCTGGCCCGGGCAAGGTGCAGCTCGGTCACTCGAGGCCACGCAATGCTATGCTCCCTAACTATCTTCTCCTCCCGCTTCCACTCCTTTGCTGTTAAGTCACTTCGCTTCGGAGGTTTATGATACGGCTTGAAGATGCTCCACTGGGTCGGTATTCCCCAAGCCTTCTCACTTCGCACCACAAAATACTTCTCTTTCCACCCTTTGATAGAATCTGGATGGCCGTGCATGATCTTCTTGTGCGGCCTGGGTGAGAAGTAGAAAATTCCTTCCTGATCTCCGAGCGAGCTGATCCCTAGGATGGCTCGGAAATACGTCAACCTCGGCTTCACCCCCTTCTCTTGGCACCTCAGAATGAAGCAGATCAAGTGCTTCCAAGAGTTCGGGCCGTACTGCATGGGGCATAGTTTCGCCCAATTCAAGACCCTCTTGACAAAGGGATGCAGATGCAGCCTCAGGCCCGAGGCGAATGCATCCTCAGGAAACATACAATAGCCCGGCGCCAGGACCGTGGTGGGCCGAATGCCGGGACTCGGAATAAAGACTTCGAACTCCCGCGGGATGAAATAAGAGGCCTTCAGAATATGGAAATAGTCCGCCCTCAAGATGCACGGGATGCTGTCCATCCGAATCTTCACTCGGCCCTCTTCGCCTGGCACAGGAGGGATGGGGCCTATGTCCTTGATATCATCAGGATACATCCGAATCGACCCCAGATTTTTGAAGGAGACTGGGGGGAACTCGAGCCCCGGTCTGGGTGCATATTCAGCTTGCGGAGGAGGACTGTCTGGGATAGTCAGCTTCCGCTTCTTCCGACGAGGACGAGCTTTCCTCTCGGGAGACGGCATCGACAGGGGTGGGAGAGGTGGAAGGTCATCCCCGACCGACCTTCCCGCTGTGCCTTCGCCAGCACCCTCTTCAGCATCCTCATCCTCATCATCAATAGCGCCCTCATCCTCTTCATCCTCATCATCGGTATCCGGATCCTCCTGATCCTCATCCTCCCCCTCCTCTTCGCCTTCGGTGCCCTGGTCCTCCTCGTCGTCTCCCTCCTCCTCTTCGCCCTCGCCTCCCTGACCCTCCTGATTCTCCTCATCCTCTTCCTCCTACTCCTCGCCCTCGCCTACTGGTTCCTTCCCCGGCCTTTGGGATCTCAGTGGCGACACTATAAAGGCGACGTCATCACTACTGGCCGACCCAGGGTCTGTCAGGACTTCCTGCTTCACCTTATACTTGCTAAAAGACGAGGACGTCTCGGACTCGGACTCCTTCGTAGAGCGACCTAACAAGCTGGCCTCGGATCCGGACTGAACGCGCGATATTACAAAACAGAGATTACTAACCAGAAAAGTTATCGAACGATCACCAGAAAATGTCGCCGAAGGCAAGTAAAAACCCTGTTCTTGAAATAATGGAAAGTGAGAGTAAAGAAATGAAGGAGAAAAAGTGAAAAGGGGGGAGAGGATTTATAAGGAAAAAAGCGATGCCTCGATTTCCGCAATTAAGATCTGGCCGTTGGATCTTAACCATCAAGATCTAACGACCGCCAAGATCTGGAGACGCTTCAATCCTTGCGCACCTGACGTCAGCAGTGGGCAGGGAATTATCCAAACTACCCCCAGGCATTTTTTTCCACACAGCGAACTTTCTCAACAAGTCAATGAAGGTCGATGCTCGGATGGCACCGCGAACCACAATTCCTCTTCTATTCTTACAGAAGGGTCGACGCTCGGATGACACCGCGAGCCACAATTCCCTTTCTATTATTACAGAAGGGTCGATGCTCGGATGACACCGTGAGCAACAATCCCTCTTCTATTCTTACAGAAGGGTCGACGCTCGGATGACACCGCGAGCCACAATTCTCCTTCTATTATTACAGAAGGGTTGACGCTCGGATAGCACCACGAGCCACAACTCCCCTTCTATTATTACAAAAGGTTCGACGCTCGGATGGCACCGCGAGCCACAATTTCCCTTCTATTCCACAGAAGGGTCGACGCTCGGATGGCTCCGCGAGACACAACTCCTCTTCTATTCTATAGAAGGGTCGACGCTCGGATGGCACCGCGAGCCATAATTCCTATTCTATTCCACAGAAGGGTCGGCACTCGGATGGTAGCACGAGCCATAATCCCCCTTCTATTTTTTCAGGGGGCTCGGAATTCGGACCACACCGCGAGCCCCAGAGTCTCCTCTATCCCACGGTAGGGGGCTCAACTGCCGACCCCCAGAGTCCGGCAAACTGAGCCCTGTCTCACCTAACCTCAACGTCATCTCGCTCTTCCAACTAGCGAGAGGACCGTCTGCCGACCCCAGGCGCTTGACATACCGACCAACGCCAGCCGTCAGGTCTCCTAAAGCATTAAACACAATGAAATCCTCCAGTTGCTACTACCAAGTGTAAGGGCTCGGACCTCGGATGTCACCGCGAGCCCCAGAAGCACTCCCCTATTCACAAGGGGGCTCGGAGCTCAGATGACACTACGAGCCCCTACCACTCTCCTCTATTCCTAGGAGGCTCGGAGCTCAGATGAAATCACGAGCCCCAAAAAGTTTCCTCAAGCGACGGGCTCGCCGACCGACCTTCTAGGCTCGGCGAGCCGATCTCCAACAGGCATTGGCATCCCCTTGCTCTTCCAACTAGCAAGGGGGTCGTCTGCCGACCCTCGAAGCTCGTCTACCGACCTACTATGCTCGACGAGCCGATCTCCAATAGGCATTGGCATCCCCTTGCTCTTCCCGCTAGCAAGGGGGTCGTCTGCCGACCCTCGAAGCTCGTCTACCGACCATCTATGCTCGGCGAGCCGATCTCCAACAGGAGTTGGCATCCCCTTGCTCTTCCCGCTAGCGAGGGGGTTGTCTGCCGACCCTCGACGCTCGTCTACCGATCCTATATGCTCGGCGAGCCGATCTCCAATAGGCGTTGGCATCCCCTTGCTCTTCCAACTAGCGAGGGGGTTGTCTGCCGACCCTCGAAGCTCGTCCACCGACCCTCTATGCTCGGCGAGCTGATATCCAACAGGCTTTGGCATCCCCTTGCTTTTCCCGCTAGCGAGGGGGTCGTCTGCCAACCCTCGACGCTCGTCTACCGACCCTATATGCTCAGTGAGCTGATCTCCAACAGGCGTTGGCATCCCCTTGCTCTTCCAACTAGCGAGGGGGTCGTCTGCCGACCCTCCAAGCTCGTCCACCGACCCTCTATGCTCAGCGAACCGATCTCCATCCCAACAGGCATTGGCGTCCCCTTGCTCTTCCAACTAGCGAGGGGGTCGTCTGCCGACCAAGGGCTCGTCTGCCGACCCTAAGGCTCGGCAAGCGACACTCCGACCCCTCCATCCTGTGCAAACTTCGATGAGGGATCCCTTCCTCCTAACCCCTGGCCTCTTCTGGAAGTGGCAGATCCTACTTTCTCACCGCACCCTCCACACTGCTCTTCCTACAGAGGCAAAGGACAACTCCTACACGGCTGGTTCACCCAGCCCTCCAGGAGTGTGGGGCTTGTGATATGGATTGGATGACGTGGCCCCTCCTGGACCACAGGATCCCCTTAAAATGCGCACACCTCCAGATCATCCAGATCTGCCACGTCAGCACCAAAAAACTGCCCGGACAGCAGCCACGTCAGCCTGAAAATCGCCTGGGCCCTTGCCACGTCAGTCCTATACCGCCCGGGTTTCCACCGCTTCACCCCCACGGGCAACCGGGTCCAGTCCCAGCCCCAAACGGGTCCAGACCCGGTTGACATCTTCTATAAATACCAGACCCCTACTCCTTTTTCAGGTAATCAATCTTTTCCCACTCAAACCCTAGTTACCGTTACTCTCTCCCAGTAGCTAACTAGATCGTCGGAGGGTCTGCCACCGGGACCAACCCCGGTGTTCCTAGACCGTCTGCAGGTACACGAGACCTCGGATCCGAGCCTACAGATCTGAGCCGAGTATCAGCCTCCACCTCACTACCACCTACCTCAGTACCGTTCGTCTGCATGGGAGCTTCCTCCATCAATACAAATCGAATAAGAACTCATGCCTGGTGCATCCACACGCCTCCAAAAAACAAACCGCTTCAATAGTATTGTTATTTTTTTAGATATCTGATGCACTTTAAAACCATTAATGAATGCTTCGATGAAGTTATTCGACGAACCTCCATTTATTAACTGATGGATGACCCAAGCAATCTCTTCTTTAAAACCCCTATCTAGAACTAGAAGCAGTCCCTCCCTCCCTCCCTCCCTCCCTCTTGTAAATATAAAACAGCTAATGAATCTCATCTCATCTCATCTCTCTTTCCATCTAGCTAGTTGTATATTGCTTGTCCACTCTAGTTGTTTGTGAGATGTACATCTTATTTACTCCTCTTGTTCCCTTCTGACTTCCTGCATCATAAAATAATAATCTAAAAAGATAAATAAAAGCAAATCTCCTCGATCATTACCATCTTCCCTTCTTCACTTGCTCTCTTCAGTCCCCTAGCCTCCTCTCTCCCTGCTTCTCATTCCTATTCCCTAACCCACCATGATCAACGGTAAGGACATATACGATGTCTTATCAGCCATCGTTCCCCTCTACGTTGCCATGATCCTTGCCTACGGCTCGGTCCGTTGGTGGCACATATTCACCCCTGACCAATGCTCTGGCATCAACCGCTTTGTCGCTGTCTTTGCTGTACCCCTCCTCTCCTTCCACTTCATCTCCACCAACAACCCTTATGCCATGAACTACCACTTCATCGCTGCAGACTCCCTCCAAAAGGTCCTCATCCTCTCATCCCTAGCCTTTTCCCACCGCATCCTCCCGAAAAAGTCCATGGCCAAATACCTCAATCTCGACTGGTCCATCACCCTCTTCTCTCTTTCTACTCTTCCAAATACTCTCGTCATGGGAATTCCGCTTCTCAAAGCAATGTATGGTGATTTCTCGGGATCACTAATGGTCCAGATCGTCGTCCTTCAAAGTGTCATTTGGTACACTCTCATGCTCTTTATGTTCGAATATCGAGGCGCCAAAGCACTGATAGCAGATCAGTTCCCGGCAGATATCGCGGGGTCCATTGCGTCCTTCAGAGTGGATTCGGACGTGATGTCGCTTAACGGGCGGGACCCATTACAGGCGGATGCCGAGATTGGCGCGGATGGGAAGGTGCTGTTAAATATATTCTATTCTCTCCTCTCATTTTTTCCCCCCCTTTTCCCGGCCGGTTACGTCTAGATAACTGGTTAGGTAATAAATTCAGTAAGAGTAGATTCATTTCTTACCTACATATAACTCCAACTCCAGTTATCTAAACTTAACCTAGCTCGTATTATGAAACAAGAGCCTTATAAAATTGGAAAAAGTTAGAGGTATGTGAAGTTTGATAATTGATGAATTACTCACGTACGTTAATTAGTTTGAGCCTTAACCTGTTATCAAACTCATATTGATATATAGTCACTTAATTTTGACAAAGTCTTGAAGCCTTAATTTCCTAACTTGTTTTAATTAATTAACTTGTTAAACCACCATGCAGGTGCATGTTCTGCTGAGGAGGTCGACAGGGTCGTCAATGGTGACATCGTCATCTTACAATAATAACAGTAAGATGACACCAAGGGCATCGAATTTGACAGGTGTGGAAATTTACTCTTTGCAGTCGTCGAGGGAGCCAACACCGAGGGGGTCAAGTTTTAACCAGACTGATTTTTACGCCATGTTTGCGTCAAAGGTAGCGAGCCCGAGTCCGAACCCGAATGGAAGTGGGAACGTTAACCTGAACCAGAATTTAGGGGAGGAGGTGGGAGTCAGGTTTGGGAAGCACAGAGGTGCAGGGAGCAAGAGTAGCGAGTTTTTGAGTGGGTTGTACCCCCCTCCACCGGTGCCGGCCGCGAATTCCAGTGCGTACCCGGCCCCTAATCCGGTGGTCGCGGGTTTGGGTAGTGGGGGAAAGGTTAAGGGCCCGAATCCGAATGGTGGGAATTCAGGCTCCAACAATAAGGAGCTGCATATGTTCGTTTGGAGCTCCAGTGCTTCACCTGGGTCGGAAGCGAATTTGAGGAATGCGGTTAATAGAGCGGCCTCGGTTGATTTTGGAGGCCTAGATTCCAACAAAACTGCATTTCAGGGTAAACCTTCTTTAATTTTCAAAAAAAAAAATTTCAAAAAAAATTCTTTAAAGATTTATAGAAATTTCTACTACTGTTTTTTTTCTTTCATGAATTGCTCATAAAAAAAACAATGAATTACAAATTTTCGATGTTTGAATTGTAAATATACTGTGTACGCTTTAGTTAGAAATAATGTAAAAATTTTGAAGATCTTAAAATCTAAATTGATACCTTTGTAGGAGAGGGACAGTGACTAATTTTATTTTTTTTTCTCTTCTTCTTAAGAATATAATTATGGGCCCAATATGCATATGATTTCCATTTTATTTTTAAAATATTTTTTAAACCGAAGAAATCAAGTATCAAGTTTGGGCCATGCATGGAACCTCAGATTGCATATATATATATATATACTAGCTAAGGACTCTTCAGAAAAAGAAAAAGAAAAAGAAAAGGATGCTAAATAAAAATTATATATAATTCTTTGTTTTTTTTAAGTAAAAGATAAAGTTAACAATCTTTCTCATTAATTGTTCTTGGTGCTTTAAAACTTAATTAATTTGCAAATATAGGATTGGAAGCTTCTTCGAGTGCGAATGCCAGCCCGGTAAGGAAAACCAGAGGAGATTTAGAAATCGAGGATGGATTCAAAAGCCTACAGGTCAAAATTCCAGCAGTACCTATCGGATCACCGTTCATGGCCCATCAGAAGGCGGTGGCAGCAGATGATGCACCACCTGTTGATGGAGTCGAGATAGCAGGAGCAGGAGCAGGAAGGAATCATCAGATGCCACCAACGAGTGTGATGACGAGGCTCATATTGATCATGGTTTGGAGGAAGCTCATCCGAAACCCTAACACTTACTCCAGCTTAATTGGCCTCATTTGGTCCCTTGTTTCATTCAGGTAATTAACCTACTTGCAATAATTCAGTATATAATTGCATTAGTTGGTGAAAATTGTTTCTGCACCGACCGTTTCCTAAGATCAACTTTCTTATGTGCCCACATTCATTTGATTTTAGTACCATAAATTATATTTCATAATTCTAAGCGTAAGTAGATGGTATCGATCTGGTGGTATCAGGGCCGGCCCTGAGTTCCGAGGGTCCGAGGCGAACTTCTGAAATGGGGCGCCATGTCCCATAATTTTTTTTAACGCACGAAATACATGCCTATATTTACAAGGAAATTTCGAAATTGGGAGCCCCTAAAATCGCAAAATCCGTGGGGGTCCAAGACGGCCGTCTTACCCGCCTATACAGTGGGACTGGCCCTGGGTGGTATCAATGTACGTAGGGGCATGGAAGCAATTTTCCCTGATTAATCTGAGGTTGAATATACTTATGTTTCCAAACTGTCACATGCCTTGTACCTTAGATATATTTGCATCAGTGTTTATTGCCTCCTCAATTATAGTATGCGGTGGTTGGCCAGCCTCATCTCATTCCATATCATGATCAACAACTCATGATGGTGGGTCTTGGCAAAAAGATAAAAGAAGCAAAATAATGCAGTGCATGAACATGACCACAATCTTAAATACTTTCAGGATTATAACTTGTATATATATCCATGTTAGCATTGTCTGCTTGAATAGTGTTTGAATTTATTCTATTTTTGTTAAATTAAAATTTTAATGCAAATTAATTAATTAAGGTCATGATGTTACGTACATGTAATTCTTTTTCTTCAGGTGGAATATTGAGATGCCTAAAATCATTGAAGGGTCCATATCCATACTGTCCGATGCTGGGTTGGGAATGGCCATGTTCAGCTTAGGTATTTATGATTTTGCTTATAGATATATTGCTATCTAATTGAATAAGAAACAAGCAAACTTGACTAATTAATTTCAGAAGTATATATTCAGGATGCGAATATTACACTACTTAAAAATTGTTAATCTTTAATCCGAATTAATTAATGTACGATCCCCCACTGTTACATGGGTAAAAATCTTTAATCCAAATATATATATAGTTCGAGCAGTGATTGATAATTGCTACTTGTATGTATGTGGAATAGGTCTCTTCATGGCTCTCCAACCAAAGATTATAGCATGTGGAAAATCGGTGGCAACATTCTCCATGGCCGTTAGGTTTTTGACTGGACCAGCCGTGATTGCAGCCACCTCCATCGCAATTGGCCTTCGCGGAGTCCTACTACATGTTGCAATTGTTCAGGTACACACCTTCAATTTAATAAACCCTAACCCTTGAGTCCTAGACCTTAAAATTTCAAACAATAAATGTAGAGATTTTAGCATGCATGTCTATGAAGAAAAATATATATATGTTTTTTCTTCACTTCAACATAATTAACTGTATCCTTGTATTATTCAATTATTTTCTGAATATATAATTAACTCATTCCATCAATATTTGATGAAAATTTTACTTAGAACGTTTATGAATGAAATTCTCGTTAGTTTTGCTGCATGTAGACATTATGATCACAAACTAATTAATTATTTTCTTGTTCACGAATGTATGCTATTATTGCCTTGACGTATTGATAAGTAATGGAAATGCTTGCAGGCCGCTCTTCCACAAGGAATTGTTCCTTTCGTCTTTGCAAAGGAGTACAACTGCCATCCAGACATTCTTAGCACTGCGTACGTATACCACTTACATAAATCCTGCTAGCTGTATTTTCCAAAATATTTCTCGAAAAAATTAATATATTAATCTTTTTGAAATATTGGTGCAGGGTTATATTTGGGATGCTCATAGCATTGCCTATAACAATACTCTACTATGTTCTTCTTGGAGTGTAAGGAAGAAACTTACACAAGGTGAAGAAATTAATGAAGAGAAGAGGAGTGCATCACACTAACACTCTACAAGTGAAGAGGAAAAAGGACTTGAGAAAAAAGAAAGAGTAGGACAGGGTGTTAGATGACTAATTAATTAATGGGATTAGATTCACTGTACAAGTTAGGGCATATATTAGTTTTTCTTATATTTGTGCTCAATCATGTGATGGCATGGGCTGTGATAATTATATTCAAATTAAAATTTTGTTTTGGTCTTCATTTAATCATTTGTTTAATCATTGGAATGTGTTATATTGATTGTCCACACTATGTGATCAAGAAGTCCTATCATCCTTGTTTTAATCTCACTCTTTTGCTTAATTATTTGAACTTGCTTGGTTAACTGTGAATGTGACATCTCTTGGGAGGTCACTAAGGAAACTTTATTTGAGCCCTCAATTTGACTATATTAATCATTATAGCCTCTTTAACCTTTTATCCAACTACCTAAACTATATGAAACTATTTTTTGTCAAGAAAGCAATTGAATGAGACCCTTAAACACAGATAATGCTTTCATACGAAACGTTACTTCTTAGTAAAAATTAATATGTTTTAGGAAAAACAGTGTCAAATTAAACTTTTAGTCAATGTGTTGTTACATTATAGATTTGAGAACCATATGATCTTCACTATCTTTGACTGCCCACTAACTTTGGGAAGGCACGTATGACATATGTCTACTTTAAAATGGTTATAAACAAATTCTTGAATCCCATGTGGGCCAATTTAGAATTTTTTTCCAAAATGGCTCACTTTTTGAAAATAAATACCAAATCGACCGACTGGCTTGTTTCAAACGAGTTTAGTTCAAATATGATCGTTGTTCGAAACAACGAGTTTAGCTTTAGTATTTTGATACTTGACAAGATTTCTGCAAGTGTTGGAGAAATTCCTATAACTAGACTAACCGTTTTAAACAGCGACCAAATTTAAACTAGACTCGCTGTTTCTAGTTCAAATATGATCGCTGTTCGAAACTGTGAGTTTAGCTTTAGTGTTTTGAGATTTAGGAAAATTTCTTCAATTGGAAAAATTTCTAAGACTAAACTCGTTGTTTCGAACAGCGACCCGATCTGAATCAACGAGTCTAGTTCGAATCGGGTCGTTGTTCAAAACAGCGAGTTTAGTTTTAGTATTGTGAAAATTTGCAAAATTTATCCATGTGTTGAAACTCATTGTTACAAACAGCGACCTGATTTGAACTAGACTCGCTGTTTTAAAAACAGCAAGTCTAGTTCAAATTGGGTGGTTGTTCGTATCAGCGAGCTTAACTTTGGTGTTTTGAAACTTAGCGAAAATTTTTCAAGTATTGAAAAATTTTGAGCAACTAAACACGCTGTTTGAAACAACGAGTGGATAAATTTGGTAATTAGTTTCAAATTTGGGTCAGTTTGATATTTATTTTCAAAAGGTGGGTCTTTTGGAAAAAAATTAAAATCGCCAATTGAGAAGAATCCGAAAAGTTAAAATAGGAGTCTGTTGTTTCTTGGTATAGCAGTCTCAACTCAAGACTCTCAACAGATCAGATCGTAGATCTACTAATTTAGTATTTTGAGGAACTACAAGATCCACATAAAGATGCATTAAACTTTGGGTAACGCTACACCTACTACCAAATCTACTTCCTTTTCTTTTACTACCTTAGGTGGCACACTATTAGTAGAGATTATTATAGAGTAGGTGGAACAAACATCCAATAATAGTGTGACACCTAAGGTAGTAAAGAAAAAGATAGTAGATTTGGTAGTAGGTGTAGCATTATCCTTAAACATACTCTACAATATATTGGAGATGTGTACAACCCACTACAACATACTCTACAATACATTCCAATGAAATTGTGCCACCTAAGGTTGTAAAAGAAAGGTTGTAAGAAAAGGTTGTAGGTGTAGCATTACCCTAAACTTTTAGGGTTTTTTCCATATTGGTCACTAACAAATATTTTAATTACATATATTTTACTCACAAATATTTAATTATATATATATATTATTAAGTAAGTTATATGGAATTAAATTTTAGTAACAAAAGTGGTTATTTATAATTGATTTCATATTGTAAGTGAATTATATAGAATTAGATAATTGTGAGTGAGGTATATGGAATTGAAACATTTGTTAGTGACCCATGTGAGAAAACCCCAAACTTTTAATATATACATGCCAATAGATTTGTGAAAGATCTTGCCAATAAATTTATTTTAATTTTTTTTTTTTAAAAACTAATAAATAAATAGATAAAGCACAGTTAGTAAGTCCAGTGCCTACTAAATTTGGCCGAAACGAAATAAACTTCCAATTAGGATTCTAGAAGGGGTTAAGAAAATTACATTTGTATATTTCCATGATATCAACCAAATAGGATCCAAACCCAAAAACTGAACTTTCAGGGGTTCAATTGCCTTTCTGGTTGCTTTCAAATTAATTACTAGTTTTCTAGAATTCGTTCGGTCGACTCCATATAATTTGTGAGACAAGATAGCATATTTGTTTAATAGTTTTAAAGTAATGCTACACTCAGTATCAAAATCACTATTTTTTTGCATGCTATGGGTTGATTAATTAATTATTCATTAACTGAATAGTTTGTCTGTTGATAGCTATGCAAGTGACAGTGGATGAAATTGAAAAAGCGATTATTAGGTTCTCATTGAAGAATCCAAAGATCAAGACACATCTAACATCTAACATCTAACATAAGCACATGTTTTAAATTGAATTATACTCTTGATCTAATTTTGTTTAATTTAGTTTACACCGAATGAAGCCTCAACTCTAATATATGTGCGTTTCATTGATGGTGTGTAAACTATATGGAGATGCCACTAGAGAGAGCTTCGCATATATCTTAAGTCGAATATTTGGGCTAAATCTATGCAAAGTCCGGGATTATATATACTAGTATAATACACGTGCAATGTACGTGCGATGTATTTTTTAAAAATATGTATTATACACGTGCGTTGCACGTGGAAAAAATAGGGAGGGAGAATGAAAAGGACAAAAAAAAATCTACGTATTATACACGTGCATTGCACGTGAGAAAAATGAGGAGGGAGAATGAAAAGAACAAAAAAAAAAAAACTACCAACACGTGCGCTGCACGTGTTGACACACACACTAAGAAATAATAAAAAATTGTTTATTTGTTTACAACCCCAACTCTCCCATTAATATAGTAGATATAGTAGATTTATATATATATATATATATATATATATATATATATATATATATATATATATATATACATTATACTAATCTATATATATATATATATACATTATAATAATCTATATAATAAATTTCAAAGAAAGCTATCAAGTGACTCACATTCAATCCTTCCAAAAATTAAAAGTCCGGATCAAATCTCACAAAACACATTTTGTTCCCAAAATTTTAAATCCCAAAACCAAATTTTTTCCCCCAAAACAAAAACTCATTACTTTATTACTATCTCTCTCTTCTCTCTCTCTCCCATTCTTACTATATTTACTTAGAAATTTAGAATTTAAGATTTCAGGTTTGTAATTTTGAGAATTTTTATGTTTTTTTTATTGCACGTGTTATATTGAAAATAGCAAATATCTCTTCAACAGTTAAATTTTATCATTTTCCACACTTAAAGTATTAAGAAGTTAGATTTTACACCCCCATTTATAATTATTTTTCAACATATACTAATGAAAATATGGACTTTTATTTACAACTAATTATTGTCATACTATTCTACATAATTGTTGTTTTACTGTTTACAAGACTTTTCGTATTTTGTATTGTTCCGAAAACGTGCCCATGGGCAAATCTAGTAATAATAGTAAAATACAAAGAAAGCTATCATATGGCTCTCCTTCAATCCCTTCAAAATTAAAGACACACATCTAACCTTACAAAACACAATTTTTTCCCCAAAACTCAAATTCAAATACCCCACCCAAAACAACTCTTTTATTTATTTAATTATTTCTCTCTCTCTCTCTCTCTCTCTCTCTCTCTCTCTCTCTCTCTCTCTCTCTTTCTCTCCTATTCAAAAAATAAAAAAAAATAAAAATTTAAAAATTTAAAATAAATTTAAAATCAAACAACGTAAAAACTTGAAAACTAAAAAAATTAAAAATTAAAAAACTTTAAAAATAATTCAAAAAAATTCAAAAACTTATAAAAATTTTAATTTTTTTTAAAATTTAACCAAATTAAAAAAATTTAAATTTTTAATATTTAAAAATTTAAAAACTTTAAAAATAATTCAAAAAAATCAAAAACTTATAAAAAAATTTTAAATTTTAAATTGTTAAAATTTTAAAAATTAAAAATTAAAAATTTTAGATTTTTGAAAATTTGAAAACCTCAAAGCAAATCCAAATCCAAATCCAATGTCGAAATTCAATCAAGAGGTCGTCGCCGATATCTGATCCGCTGCTGATTTTGTATCGGTGACTCCCCTCCACCAAATCGTGCGCGAATATCAAGTGACTCCGTATCGGCGACTCCCCTCCACCAAATCGAGAGCCTCTATATACGATGCGACGACTCTAATTTTACCTCATTAACCGAATTCTCATTCTAATTTTTAATTTTGTGCGTGCAGGGGATTACTCAGTTTTTTGCTGACTCGAATTTTGTGTGTGCATGGGATCTAAGTTCAAATATGCATGATTGTTTTACTTTTTGGGTTTAAAAAATTTTAATTTGGTAATTTATTTGATGAGATTTTTTTTTTTTTTTTTTTTGATTTAAGTTGTACGCAAGTGTGAAATAGATTATTTGGTGACCTCAATTTGGACTTCCAAACCATAGCATGACCGGTAAGCTGACCAGCAAAATAACTTGGCAAATATGCAACATTAATTTTTTTATTACAAGAGAAAATACTATCGTGAAGTATTTCCTTCACTGGTTATTAGAAACAATGGATAACATAACATATAAGAACTTTTAGTGTATGTTTGAATATATAGGATTGTGATGACTGGAGTTTACCAGTGAAGGGTGCAAGCTCTCCACTTAAGAAAGACAGCTAAAGTAAATTTGTTATTTATCCATTTTGATTTTTTTTATAAAGGTGCAATGAAGAGACAAAGTGGAGATAAAAGAAATGATTAGCTTAGATTAGAGTTTTGAGAACTTCATGTATTTCATTTTTGATTGAAATAATTATAAGAGGTATTTTAATTGCAAACTATATTTCAGACAAACAAATATTTAGATTATTGGTATTCTAGATACCTTCACACGTGCACTAAAGTTACCATTGTATTTAGACATGCTTATAGTAGTGATGGGATTAGAATAAACTCTATAAAACCTATATGATAATGTCCTTGCATAACTATTACAAGTATATAAAATTGATGTTGAAGTTAAAAAAAACTCTATGCAGTGTTTTCTAACACACTATATGCATTCCAGGTAAGTTCAAGCTAATGATCAGGAAGGCGATAGTTGAGCTTAAAGGTAGATATACTGCTTCCTCATATAATATGATTGCTACTTCAATTAATTTGCTGGACTTCCAAAACTATTTTATATAATCAATCTAGATGCACCGTTCCGAAAACGTGCAGTAGGCACGTGTCAAAGGGAAACCTAGTATATATATATATATATATATATATATATAGTAATGTTCCGTTGTGCACTATGCCGCCGTGCGCACTCGGCCTTCCTGCCTTCGTATCGATGATCCGAACCATTTACATTGATCTACACGTCTAAATTAGTTTAAATATGTAAAATCAAATCATTTGAAATTCATTTGCCCATCCATTGAAGTGTTACAAAATTGTATGGCTGAAAATCATTATTTTTATAGTCACGTAATGGATGGACAAATGAATTTGAAATAATTTGATTTTACATTTTTAAACTAATTTAGACGTGTAGATCAATGTGAACGGTTCGGATCGTTGATACGAAGGCGGGAAGGCCGAGTGCACACGAGTGCACACGGAGGTCTAGTGCACAACGGAACATTTCTATATATATATATATATATATATATATATATATATATAATAAAATACAAAGAAAGTTATCAAGTTGCTCTTATTCAATAGGGTTGAAATTAATGGTCCAAATCTAACCTCACAAAACATATTTTCTCAGCCAAAAGTTACCCCCCAAAACTCAAATTCAAATCCCCCAAAACAACTCCTTTTTAATTTTTAATTTATTTATTTCTCTCTCTCTCTCTCTCATTCTCTCTCTATTTACTCAGAAATTTATATTTTCAGATTTCAGATTTGTAAATTTTCAGATTTTGTATGTATTTTTTTATTGCTCATGTTACATTGAAAAATATAAATATCTCATCAACCAGTTAAATTTCATCATTTTCCACACTCAAAGTTCTAAGAAGTTGAATTTTACACCCCCATTTATAATTATATTTCAACATATACTAATGGAAATATGGACTTTTATTTACAACTAATTATTATTTTACTATTCAAATTTGAGTTACATAATTGTTGTTTTACTGTTTACAAGACTTTTCTATACTGTATCGTTCCGAAGACGTGTCGTAGGCACGTGCCCACGGATAAATCTAGTATATATATATCGTCAAGCTACAACTTAAGCAGAAGCTACCCCTACATGGACGACAAAGTTACTAGCATCTTATCATTTAGTAGTCACTGTTGAGAAAATATTACTTGTTAGTTTGTTATGATGTGTTTGAGAAATTTTTTGAAGCACCTCTTAACTTTTATTGTTAATTAAGTACAAAATTAGTTAGGTCCCCTAGCAACAATGATAGTATGAACGATGAACAATATGACTGGATGAACATAACAAATGAAGTAGGTATGGTTTGAGGAAATTTAGGGAACAAGACCCACTCCAATGACAGACACCGAGGAAAACTTGTATACAAGATAGCCGACATTGGTAAGGTATAGCTAGCTAGGGTTGACAGAATGAGTTTTCTTCTCATCGAATTGAGTGGAAGAGAGAGAAAGTGAGGCCTACTGGATCAACATGCATGCATTCTCTGAGATCTGGTGTGAGAGAAATTTAATTAAACAGATCTGGCTCTGCCCAACTCCAGCTCTAGGCTTTATTTATTTATGACTAATGCTAGAGCCACTACCAATTTTATTACATTTCTCTTCACTATCTTAGGTGGCACACTCCAATAGGTAGGAGATGATAGAGTAGGTGGGAGAATTCTCCAATAGGAGTATGCCACCTAAGATAGTGAAGAAAATGGTAGTGGCTAAAGCATTACTCTTTAATTATACAGTCCACGCATGTAATATGGGTACAGGACTCAGTTATCTTGATTGGTGTTAGGATTTGTAGATCCAAATACACGATAATGGAATTAAAGAAAATAGACAACAAAAAGAGTCGAAGATGGAGCAAGCAGCTCAGAACAGTCAGCAGCTGTAGGCAAGTTACGGTCGACTGCACTTGGACAATCGACCGCACACGTACCGGCAAATGTACGGTCGACCGTGCAGTCGACCATCTCTCTCTGTTGGACCCTGTAGCTTGAAGGAACGACCGGTCGACCGGGCAGTCGACCGACCCACTCTCTGTTGGACCCTGGACAATCGAAGGTATGAACCGGTCGACCGTCACTATGTTGCGGTTGACCGTCGCGACGCTGATTGATGAGCGGCTGAGATTAGAGATTATATAAATCTATATATATTGTATTGTATACGATTTTAGGGTTAAGTGAAAGAGAAAAAAAGTTCTAACAGCCGTCATATAGAGAGAGAGATAAAGAGAAACCACCTTAGTGGTGAGTTCTTGAGAGATTTGTAAACTTGTTCTTCATATTTCTAGTAGAAATCGCAGGAGTGCCTCTGTGCAGGGAAGTAGCCATTGCTTTGGGTGAACCTCGAAAAAATCTCGTCTGTTCTTGTGTGTTGCTTTTTGGTTGTTCTTTGTTCTCTTGCTTTTTATTCTATTGTTCTTGCATCTATGTTGGTGAGTTATTCCGCAGTTAAAACTCAACAAAGTGGTATCAGAGCACCAGGTTAGTAGCGTTGATTGAGATGGAGAACAAGAGAAGAGTCAAGGAGTTCGATGGAACAGATTTCACAATATGGAAGATCCAAATGATTGCATATCTCTGATAGAAGGATCTAGATGATCCATTGTTTGGCGTGAAACCAGAAGGGGAGGAGATCGATCTAGTTGTATTAGCGGTTTGGAATAGATTGGATCAGAAAGTATTTGGACAGATTCAGTTGTTGCTGAGTAGAAAGTCGTTATTTCACATTGAGAAGGCAAAGACCGCGAATGAGGCAATGGAGATCTTGACAGATATGTTTGAGAAACCGAATGCAGCGAACTAGATCCCACACCAAAAGAAGTTGGTTAACTTGAAGTTGTTGGAAAGGAGTTCGGTTGCAGAGCACATCAACAATTTATGTATGGTTTACAATTAGATGGAATCATTGGGTTTAAAATTTAAGGAAATGGTACAATCGTTGTTGTTGCTATCCAGTCTTCTCGATAGTTACGGCACAGTAGAGCAAACTGTTACAAGCACCATAACTGATACGACAACTCTAAAGGATGTTATAAGCAGCATTACGAATGATGATGCAAAGAGGAAGAGACATGGAGAGACTTTAGTGTCATATCCTAGCAACACCGTGCTGTCAGTTGATAACCGTGGTATAAGTAACAATAGAGGAAGGTCGCAAAGCAGGAATTACAGGTCCAAGTCAAGAACCGGATATCACAAAGTTGAGTGATGGTACTGTAAGAAGCCGGGACACAGGAGAGACCAATGCGAGGAGTATAAGAAGGCACAAGCTGGGTCACAGGTAGCCAATATTGTAAGTATTGGACCCCGTCTAGATGAATTGTGTTTATCTATTGGATTTAATATTAGATAAGATGATTGGTGTATAGACCCAGGTGCTTCTTGTACACCCATGAGGGGTGTTTTTTAGGATTACAGGAGGTGATTTTAGTGCAGTTTTAATTGGCAATGGGTAAATATGTCCAGCTGTAGGTAAAGGCACAGTAAGAGTGAAGGCTCGCAATGGTGGGTAATTGATCTTGAATGCCACAAGACATATTCCAAGTTTGATGAAGAAAATAATCTCAACTAGTAAACTCGACAAAGAATGATTCACAACAACTTTTGGGCATGGAGAATGGAAGGTGACTACAGGTGCAAGGTTGGTGGCGAAAGGAAAGCGTGGTAACACGTTGTACTTACTTAGGGGAGGGATTCAGGTGATATCATTGCTACAGCATCAGCATGTAGTTCCTCTTCAATTTTATGGCATGCCAGGTTGGGGCACCTTGGTGAAAAAGGTGTCAAGCGGCTTTGTTCTAGGAATCTTTTGCCGGGGCTTAAGAAGGTTGAGATGCATTTCTGTGAGAATTGCGTGATGGGCAAACATAAAATAATTAGCTTTCAGTTGAGTGGGCGTGAGAAGAAGCTTAGGAAGCTAGAGTTGGTACATACAGATGTGTGGGGTCCAACTCAGGAATGCTCTTATGGTGGTAAGAGATACTTCATTACATTCATTGATAATACTACAAGAAAAGTTTGGGTTCAAGCTATTCACAAGAAATTAGAGGTGTTTGATGCATTCAAAGCTTGGAAGGCCAAAACTAAGAATCAGATGGGTTGCAAAGTGAAAGCAATAAAGTCAGACAATGGAGGTGAGTACACAAGCAAAGATTTGTTGACTATCTGGCAAAGGAAGGTATCAAAGGAATCAAGACAGTTCTTAAGACTCCACGGGAGAATGGTGTAGCAGAAAGGAGGAACCGCACGATACTCGAAAGGGCGAGATGCATGAGACTTCATGCGGGTCTTCCGGTCCATCTTTGGTTTGCTACAGCAGATATAACAGTGTACTTGATTAACCATTGCCCGTCTAGTGCCCTTGATGAAGCAATTCTGCAAGAACTATGGTCAGGTAAAACTATCAATTATTCGCATTCGAAAGTTTATGGTTGTATTGCATATTCACTAATTGACAGGTGTTACCGCTAAATCTGGTGTGGGGGCAAACAGATAGAATTTGTGGATTCTTTGGGATATCGAATAGTCAAACCTGAAACCTTTCTACCAGAGTTTGATCGTGATCTCCCGCCGTTCACCTGCAAAAACTGCAAAACACTAGGGTTGATCCTGACGACGCACCCTCCGACGCTCAAGTCAGTAAGTAGAAAGATTATGAATGAGCTTTTACTGGCAAAAGATTGATTACCTGTTAACAGTGGGGGATGGGGGATATTTATAGCCACCTTAAGGACCAGTTTCGGGATAAGATCAAATCCCTACTTCCTAGTGAATGGATAGAAGTGAATCAGGGCCGTTGATTAGGTATAATCATAAACCCTAATTCTACCGAGCTGGACCGAGTTTCTTATGGGTTGAAACCTGCACCCAGTTGAGATGGATTCGTTCGTAGGTTATTGGGCCTTTGAAAAAAAGACCCAGTACCCTCTTCAGACCCGCTTGTAGGTGAAATTACCATTTTACCCCTGATCTTTAAGATTCGCGTCCGATTTGGACGGTTCCGATTTAACCCCAATTTTAGCCATATCATGAGCCCCCACTCCCGAAGACTAAGTTCAATCACCCTTTGAGGAGTAGTTTTACTGTTTTAATGGCTTGTGGAGTTGTATCGGAGTCCAAATGTGGAGTGTCGAATCTTTGTATGAGGTATTATGGTGATTTTCAGAGCCGGTTGCACGCTCAAGGTTATTCTCGAGCTCTCCTGGAATTTTGGTGATTTTTCTTAATTTTTATTTAATTTTGCATAGTGGTGATTTATCGTTCGGGAGCCTCGATTAATTATTCCAAGCAACAATTATTTACCCAGGGGCTCAAAAATATTTTCCCGAATTTATAATTATTTTTTAGAATTTTTAATCAATTTTACTGAATTTTAATCATTTTTCGCAATTTTTTAAATAAATAATTCGATTCTAATAAATAAAAATTAATTTTTATCCCGATTAATGACGTGGCGCGATCTGGGCCTCCCATCAGCCAGCGGTATAAAATTCTGAGGGATCGGATGGCCTGTATCGCTCAGCATTATTTTCTCCGTGTGGGCAGCTCAGATCGCCAGTTCTTGGAATCCGAGCAACGTGGCTCGGCGCTGTTTTCTCCACATGAGCAGTTCGGATCGCCAGATACTCGGATTGGGATTCTGAGCGACGTGGGGCGATCTGGGCCGTTCATCAGGCCGAGGCACGAGTTTTGAGAAGATCTGATGACATGTGTCGCTCGGTGCCATTTTCCTTCAAATGCATAGCTCAGATCGTCAGTTGCTCGGGTTCCGAGTGACATGGGACAATCCGGGCCATTCATCATGGCACGAATCATGAAGTTTAGTGGTTCAGATCACGAGAAAATACTATCTTGTCATTTTGTGGACGTGGCGTGATCTGAGCCGCTCATCATCTTCCGGCGCGAAATTTGAGACAATCTGACAGTTGGGGTTGCTCGGTGGCATTTTTCTTCAAATGTGCTGCTCGGATCGGCAGTTACTCGGATCCCCAGGGACGTGGCTCACCGCTACTTTCTTCATGTGAGCGGCTCGGATCCCCAGTTGCTCGGGATCCGAGTGACGTGGCTCACCGCTAGTTTCTTCATGTGAGCGGCTCGGATCGCCAGTTGCTTGGATTGGAATTTCGAGCAGCATTATTTTCTTTGGGAGAGCAGCTCGGGTCGCTAATTGCTCGGATTCCGAGCGAAGTGGGGCAATCTGGGCCGTTCATCACAAGATCTGGCACGAATCTTGATGTGAAAGGCGGTGTGGATCTCGAGAAAATGCTATCTTGTCGTTTTGTGGGCATGGTCCAATCCAAGCCGTCTGATCATGATCTTGCACGATTGTTGAGGAGAAAGTTGTTTTTCTCCAATACGCAGCTCGGATCACCAGTCGCTCGGATTTTGGTTCCGAGGGACGTAGGGCGATCTGAGCTGTTCATCACAGGATCTAGCGTGGATCTTGATGTGAAAGACGATGTGGATCTAGAAAAAATGCTATCTTTTCGTTTTGTGGTCGTGGTCCAATTTGAGCCGTCTGATTAAAATCTTGCACGATTGTTGAGGAGAAAGTTGTTTTTCTCCAATACGCAGCTCGAATCGCCAGTTGCTCGGATTTTGGTTTTGAGGGACGTGGGGCGATCTGAACCGTTCATCACAGGATCTGGCGCGGATCTTGATGTGAAAGACGGTGTGGATCTCGAGAAAATGCTATCTTGTTGTTTTGTGATCGTGGTCCAATCTGAGCTGTCTGATCAAGATCTTGCACGATGTTTGCGGAGAGAGTTGTTTTTCTCTAATACACAGCTCGGATCGCCAGTTGCTTGAATTTAGATTCCGAGGGACGTGGGGCGATCTGAGGCGTCCTTCGATAGCTCGGTAAAGTGCCTCGGTGGCTCAGAGCTAGAGGCATAGCCGAGCGGTGTGGCCCAGTCTGAATCGTCGTCACTCTTATGAACTGTCGCCGCCCTTCTCTACTTTGTCGTTTAGCCTTCTTTAACGTCTTGAGGTGGGCCTAAGAGTCGCAACTTTACGTTACAAAGCCCAAGAGTTGTTTCTTTTACTATAAGTTTTCACCCTTCCCATCCTTTATCTCATTCTTTCACTTTCACTTTTACTTTCACTTTTACTTTCACTTTCTCTTTGCTAGCGGTGTTTTTTCTCTCGAGCGGCGCTGCTAGCTTTTGTGGCAAGGCGAGTTTGAATTCCGGCTATCTTTTCCGGCCATATACGTCACTTCAAGGTTAGTCTTTTCCCCTATCTTTGAGAATGGCTAGAATATCTTCTGGGGATGAGACCTCCACCTCGGACCAAGACTCCAACCAGGCGGTAGTTGTGAAGCCGAGGAAAGGGAAAGAAGTGGTAGATCCGGTCGGGGTGTCGTCGATAGTTGAGACTCTTAAGGGTGCGGGAGAGTTGGCTCGGCATCCAACCATTCTGTCTAGTGTCGGCGGAGTGAGAAGTTACCCCAAGGACATCCTGAAGAAGGTGGTGCATGGGATGGCTTCGGCGTATGAGGAGAATGACCCGAGGGACCCCTCCGAGGTGGATGAGATCCCCTCAATCTTGACCAAGGCAGATCTGTACAGGATCAGGAAGGGATTCCGCATCCCGAAGGAGTACGTCCTGCTACTCCCTGGTCTGGGTGTCCGAGCGTGTACGGGGACTTTGGATGACACTTGCGTCTTTCCCTACGACGTACTGAACGCCGGTCTTCGGCTGCCGCTGCACCCCTTTGTGGTCAAGGTGCTGCAGTGGTATGGCCTGAGCCCTGTTCAGTATATGCCGAACATGTGGCGGCATGTCATTGCCTTCGTCCTTCAGTGCCAAGCCAAGCGGTCGGTGTGCAACTGCAGCTCGTTCTACTTCGGAGCCTCTATCGCCTTTGCCGGATGAGCAAGATGGAGGATTGGTATTATCTATCACCGAGGAGGGGGGTGAAGTTGATCAAGAATCCGGACTCGATCAAACACTGGAAGGAGAAGTATTTTCTCATCCGTGGTTCCGAGCCGTGGGGTTTCCCGACGTTGTGGAAGGATGGGGTCCCGAAGTGGGCGAAGAAGGAGCCCGTGCTCATTAGGGAGGAAGAAGAGGCGGTGGCAAAGATCCTCGGACTTCCGACCCTTAGTTGGAAGGATATCACCGAGGCAGTCTTGTTCGGTGGGGGTCTCAGTCCGATCGACCCCAGTACGCTCCCCTTCTTTTTTTTTCTTCGCTTTTCTTAGTGTCTTTTACTATTAGTTATTTTTTCTAACTCTTTTGCTCGATTTCTTCTTCGTATGCAGAGAGCCCCGACATGGATTATAAGGCATTGATGGCTAAAACTCACACGGCAAAGGAGGCAGAGATGAGGAAGAGGAAGAGGACCACGGCGGGGCCTCATTCTGGCCGAACGGCGAAGGTCCCCTTGGCACCTCCGGCACCTTCGGCACGCTCGGCACCTTCGGCCATCATGGAGCCGGTGACCGAGGACCCTACGGAAATGCCCGTTCAAGCCCCTCCGGTCAATGCCCCGGGTTCATCGAGCGGGGCGTTCACTGCCAGCGCGTCTCTGTTATTGGAGGTGCCACCACTTACTACCGAGGCGGAGAGAATCCTTACCGAGGAGCACAAGCGTCTCTTCGTCCCCGACTGGAGGGTGATGAAGGTGGACGGGTTCCTCGGTGATGGGGGGATATGCATGCAGGCCGTGAAGCACCTGCCGACCCCGAAGGACCGTGCCTCGATGAAGGCCGGCACCGTGGGCGACGATGCCCTACAGATTGCTCGGAACACTATGTCGGTGAGTATGAGCTAAGTATGATAACAATTTAAAAAAAATTTCCAAGTTTTTTCTTTCGGTTCTAATCGTCTATTTCCCTTCGTTTTGCTCGCAGACCATCTGCCACTTCAGCCACATTCTCGAGTAGTTTACCGAGCAAGAGAAGGAGATGAACCTGGCGAATGATCGGGAGAGGTCGGAGCGTGCCAAAGCGGTCAAGCTGTTCGAGGCCGAGCAGCAACTCTCGGCTTCGCGTGCGGCCAAGGTGGGGACCCTCGAGATGAAGCTCGCCGAGACGCTGAGGAACTCCGCAGCTGAGTCAGCCAAGGTTGAGGCACTGGAGAAAGAGAGGGCTCACCTCGAAGAGGAGTTGGCCAAGGCCCTGAAGGCGTCCGAAGAGGCGCTGAATGGCCAGGTGATGAAGGTAGCAGAGGCCGAGCAGGCCGTTCGGGACGAAGCCGAAGCCCACATGATACCGAACATGGAGGAGGCTTACGCCCGAGCACTGCAGCATGTGGCGGCCCATATCCCCGGCTTTGACAGCTCTTCGTACTACTTCTACAATCCCTTGGACGGCGAGGAGCAGGTACCGCTGGCGGAGCTCGAGCCCGAGCCAGAGGGCGGTGATGCCGAGGAGGGTGCCGAGGACGAGGGGAACGTTGAAAGAGCGACCATCCAAGTGCCAGCGATGATGCCTCGGAGCAGTGCCATGAGGTGGCCCCTTGACTTAGTCCCCTCTTTTCTTGTTATTTTTGTTTCTTTTGTTTTGTTGTGACGCCGAACTGCAGACTGGCCACCGCTCTTATGTACATTTTGAATTTTAATGAAATGACTGACTTTTTGAGACTTTGGCCAAGTGTTTGAGATTTCAAGTGTTGTGTTGTGGACGTCTTGTTATTGAAAATTTCTTTAAGTGTTGAAAACACCTTTTGCTCTTCGTGTGGAGAACGCAAGTGTTGTGAACACTTTGAGAATTTCGCTAAGCGTTGAAAACATCTTTTGCTCTTTGTGTTGATGTGTTTTCGCTTTTCAGGTTGTTAAGTCGAGTTCAGCAGCTGAAATCTCTCGTCTTCGTGCTGACTTGAAAGCAACAAAGCTGGCCCTCTCCCGCAACCCAGAGTGTTTCCTCAAAAGCGAGTTGGATCTAGAGGATCTCAAGGCAACGTCGAGAGAGTATTTCTCCGAGTTAAGACAACTAAGGAAACGAGCTCGCGAGGTTCGTCTTGAAGGTGAGGTGGAGTTGCTTCGGAAGACGCTATTTGATGTTACGGAGGAGAAGGGCGAACTGCTGGCTGAGGTTCACCACTTGAAGATAGCAGAAAAGGAGCTTTTGGTGGAGGAAGATGAGCTGGCAGCTACGGTGGGCAAGTTGATGGTCGAGCGCGACGAGTTGTCGGCGGAGGTCGACGAGTTGAAGAGGGTTACGGTCGATAGGAGCATCGAAGTTACCCATCTCCGTCGAATCACTGCCGACAGCTCCGGTGCCGAAGGGTCTGCTCGGCTTCCTAGCTTCAAGATAGCCGTGAAGGACGACTCTCTGAAGCAACGCATCGTCGAGCTAGAGGGGGAGGTTACTCGCCTAAAACCCCGATCGGAACCAGTCAACATCAGAAGCACTTCATATACCCGGGAAGAGAGCGAGCAAGGGGATTCGTTCTATGAGCTTGCGACTCGCTCACCTGCGGCTCGGCAAAGTCCTGGTGATGCCCAAAGTGGGATGGATATCTCGTCGAGCGAAGCCTCCGCCGGCACAACGTTGAGAGACACGACTAAGCTTGCCGACCTAGGGACCTCAACGAGTGCGGGATCGCAACGACAAGGTGGATGCCGTCCCCACCTATCTCTCAAGAGGAACATCCCTCTTCCTAAGAGTCGTTGAAGTAGTCTTGTAATTTTAGCTTTTCGGACCTTGTAGCTTGTCGTAGATAAGTGTAGCTGGTCTTGTAATTTGAGTTTCTTCAAACTTTAAACTTTTATAAAAGTGAAAGCTTGTTTCACTCCGTTGTGTTTGTGCTGGCGTGTTCAGTGGATCTTTTGTGGTTGTAAGAGTGTTTTTGAAGGGCGGACCATTTCTCGCTCGCTTTCGAGCGAGGAGTAGAAGTGGGGCCTTGCCAAACCTTGAACTCCGAGGGACGCACCCCTATCTGAGGTGTCTATCTGAAGGTTTCGCATGGGTCTCGGTGTAAAAGACGGTGTGGATCTCGAGAAATGCTCTTTTCGTTTTGTGGTCGTGACCCAATTTGTGCCGCTCATCATAGCGTGGATCACAAGGTTAGAGGTTCAGATCACGAGAAAATGCTATCTTGTAGTTTTGTGGGCATGGCGTGATCTGAGCCGTCTGATCGAGATCTTGCACGAATTTTGGGGGGAAAGTGGTTTTTCTCCAATATGCAGCTCGGATCGTCAGTTGCTCGACTTTGGATTCCGAGGGACGTAGGGCGATCTGAGCTGTTTATCATGGTGCGGATCACGAGGTTAGAGGTTCAGATTATAATAAAATGCTATCTTGTCGTTTTGTGGCGTGATCTGAGCTGTCTGGTCGAGATCTTGCATGAATTTTGGGGCGAAAGTTGTTTTTCCTCAATACGCAGCTCGGAACGTGAGTCGCTCGAGAATGTATGCCTAAATATCTTCATCAGTTATCCAGTCAAGTGAAGCAATGGGGAATGTACAACTCCACCAACTTTTGACAACTACTCAGAATTAGAAGCAAATCTTCCTTCTTATAGGCACGAAATGTCAACCTTGTGAATTTAAGATTGATAAGCAGTGCTATGGTTTTTGTAGCCCCCCCCCCACCATATTAGGGCCACTGCGGATTGTAAGAGAAGCAGTTCCTTGCAGTGGGGAGCAGCCTCTTGAAGAATTACTTCAACTTTAAATGAACCATAAGAACCAATGGTTAGCTCCTCCAAGTACTCTTCTCTTATGTCTAGTATAGTTGTAGAAACGACCAGTTATCTAGCCAAGTGATTTGGATTTCGAACACGTCGTTTGAGTGAGTTTCAATGGTTGTGGGAGCAGTTCCAAATGGCGAACCATTTCTAGCTCGCTTAAGAGCGAGCTTGCGAAGCAGAATCGAGCCAAGTTTTGGACTCCGAACACGTCGTTTGAGTAAGTTTCAACGGTTGTTGGAGCAGTTCCGAATGGCGAACCACTTCTAGCTCGCTTAAGAGCGAGCTTGCGAAGCGGAATCGAGCCAAGTTTTGGACTCCAAACACGTCATTTGAGTAAGTTTCAACGGTTGTGGGAGCAGTTCCGAATGGCAAACCACTTCTAGCTCGCTTAAGAGCGTGCTTGCAAAGCGGAATCGAGCCAAGTTTTGGACTCTGAACACGTCGTTTGAGTAAGTTTCAACGGTTGTGGGAGCAGTTCCGAATGGCGAACCACTTCTAGCTTGCATAAGAGCGATCTTGCGAAGCAAAATCGAGCCAAGTTTGGACTCCGAACACATCGTTTGAGTAAGAGTGATTAAAGGCATTAAAAAGAGAGATACAAATAATCACAAGAAAAATATGGGAGAAAAGAAGTTCTTTATTGATAACTGCTAATCGGTTGCTTCTAAGTTGCAAGCCGTTATTACAATGAGAAAGTAAAGAAGCAAATACAAAATAAAATGATAGGAATGGCTCGACATTTGAAGGTACTCGGAGAGGCGTTCATGCGCTCTCTTGGTACTTCAGTAAATGGTCGACATTCCAAGTTCTGGGTATTTCTCTGCCTTCATGGTCCTCTAGACGATACGCTCCGGGACGGACTACTTTGGAAACTTTGTACGGTCCTTCCCAATTCGGAGCTAGCTTACTCTTTTGACTAAGGAACGAGATAGCTAGCTTTCTGAGGACCAAGTCCCCTTTCTTGAGATCTGTGGGACGAACTCTTTTGTTGTAGGCCTGCTCAATCCTTTTCCGATAATTTTGCTGGCGAATAGAAGCTCTTTCACGAAGCTTATCAATCAGGTCCAAATTTGCTCGGAGTTCTCTGGCATTCTGCTCTTCATCATTGGCAATAAGGCGAGGAGATGGCAGACCAACCTCTAAGGGGATTACAGCTTCGGATCTATAGGTGAGATTAAAGGGTGACTTTCCTATGGGAGTCCATTTCGTAGTACGGTAGTTCCACAATACGTTTGGAAGCTGTTCCGCCCATAAGCCCCTGGCCGACTTATCTAGTCTCTTCTTGATCCCGGAGAGGATCTTCCTGTTGGCATTCTCTTCTTGGCCATTTGACTGAGGATGGGAGACGAAGGAAAAATGTTGCTGAATGCCAAGGTCTTCACACAAAGATCGGAACGCTGCCCCTGTAAACTGTGTTCCATTATCTGTTATTAGGACCCGAGATATGCCGAACCTACAGATGACATTCTTCCAGAAGAACTGCAGCACTTTGTTCTCAGTAATAGTAGTCAATGGTTCGGCCTCGATCCACTTAGAAAAATAGTCGATGACCACGACTAGGAACTTGAGCTGGCCTGGAGCTGGTGGGAAAAGACCCAGTAAGTCTATCCCCCACATTTGTGAAGGAAATTAGACTTGAGAGAGATGTAGTTGTGCTTGGGGGAGCCAGCGGATGTTGGAGAATTGCTGACAAGGGCTACATTGCCGGACGTGTTGCTCGGCATCTTGAAGTAGGGTAGGCCAAAAATACCCATAGTTCAGAACTTTCCTGGCGAGGGACCTGGACCCTGAATGTTCTCCGCATATGCCTTCGTAGAGTTCTTGCAAGGCATACACGGTTTCTTCTGGGGAGAGGCACCTCAAGTAGGGTCTGCCATCTACTTGGGTGTAGGAGCATTTGTACAAGACTCCTTCAACAAGGGTGTACCGCTCCGCTCTCGTTCGGACTTGACGAGCTTCTTTAGGGTCTTTGGGGAGGAGCCCATCCCTGAGGAATTCTATCAAAGGTTTCATCCAGTTATCCTGAAGTTGGACGGGCAGCAACTCCATCGAGTCGGGGGCTTCTTCTTCTATGCTTGGTCTTAGGAGCACTTCAATCAGGACGGTCTGCTCGAGACCTTGAAGGGAGGAGGAGGCCAATTTGGAGAGGGCATCTGCTTGGGAATTTTCTTCTCTAGGGATCTGCTGAATTTGTGCCTTTTCAAATGAAGCCATGAGATTTTGGACCTTGGCTAGGTACTTAGCCATTCGGTCATCTCGCGCTTTGTACTCCCCTAAGACTTGATTCACCACCAGCTGCGAATCACTGAATATTCGAAGACTTTGTACCCTTGCCTTGCGAGCCATACCGAGGCTGGCTATAAGGGCTTCATACTCCGCTTCGTTGTTGGAGGCCTTAAAGTTGATGCGGAGGGAGTATTGGAGAATGAAGTCGTCTGGGCCTGCCAGAATGACCCCGGCTCCGCTCCCTTCGGTGCAAGATGACCCATCTACATATACTGTTCAGATGGGAGGCCCATTCACTACTTGACTGATCTCTGGGATGGTGCTCTCAACAATAAATTCAGCTAAGGCTTGAGCCATGATTGCGGTCTGAGGCTGGTAAGATATGTCATGCTGACTCAGCTCGATCGACCATTTCATCAGACGGTCTGAGGTCTCGGGTTTGTGTAAGACTTGCTTAAGCGGCTGGTCGGTAAGAACGACCACCGAGTGGGATTGAAAGTAAGGGCAGAGCTTCCTAGCTGCCATAACCAAGGCGTATGCTATCTTCTCCAATCTTGGATAGCGGAGCTCGGCATCCCGAAGTACCTTGCTCACGTAATAGATAAGCTTCTGAGCCTTATCTTCTTCCCTCACTAGTACAACACTAAGGGTTTGCTCGGAGGCAGCTAGGTAGAGGTAGAGTGTTTTCCCAGGGATAGGCTTGCTGAGGAGAGGGGGATTGACCAGATAGGCCTTTAGCTGATCGAACGATTCTTGCTGCTGTTGGCCCCACTCGAAGCCCTTAGCCCCCCTGAGGGCCTTGAAGAAAGGAATACACTTTTCTCCCGACTTAGATAGGAAGCGCCCTATGGCCGTGAGGCGCCTCGTGAGCTTCTAAATCTCTTTCACACATGTAGGGGGTACCATGTCCAGTATGGCTTTGATCTTCTCGGGGTTCCCTTCGATTCCTCTTTGGCTGACCATGAAGCCTAGGAACTTACCGATGAGACTCCGAATGCACACTTGTTCGGATTGAGCCTCATATCATGCTTTCTCAACACATCGAATGCTTCTTGGAGATCGGCAACATGGTCGGCCCCATGGATGCTTTTAACGAGCATATCATCAACATACACTTCCATGTTTCGGCCGATCTGATTCTGGAAGACCTTGTTGACGAGGCGCTGGTAGGTTGCACCGGCATTTTTCAGCCCGAAGGGCATTATCCTGTAGCAATAGAGTCCTTGATCAGTGACGAAGGAGGTCTTCGAGATATCCGGGGGGAACATTCTGATTTGGTTATATCCGGAGAAGGCATCCATGAAGCTCAGCAACTCATGGCCCGAAGTATCGTCGATCAAGGTGTCGATGCTGGGGAGAAGGAATGGATCTTTAGGGCAGGCTTTGTTCAGGTCAGTGAAGTCGATGCAAATTCTCCAACTTCCGTTGGCCTTCTTAACCATAACAACATTAGAGAGCCATTCGGGATAGTTGACTTCTTGTATGAATCGGGCTTTGAGGAGCTTGTCCATTTCTTCCTTTATGGCTTGCTGGCGCTTAGGGATAAATTTGCACCTCTTCTGCTGGACCGGTTTGGACCCTGAAGCAACGCTTAGGTGGTGGACGAGAAGCTCCTCCGAAATTCCTGGCATATCGGTAGCCGACCAGGCGAAGAGGTCATGGTTCTTCCTGATGCATTGGACTATGTCGGAACAAAGGGCAGAGGGGAGGGTCTTGCTGATGAAAAACTTGCAGTTCGGATCTTGCTCAGAAAAGAGCACTTCCTCTAGCTCATCCATCGGTTCGGACATAGGTTGGGCATTCCCCTGGGGAATCTTAAGAGTCTCAAGGGAGAGGACAGGACCCCCGGTGAAGGTCATGTAACACTTGCGGGCCATCTCTTGACTACCCCTTACTTCCCCTACACCTGTCTTGGTGGGGAACTTTATTTTAAGATGATAGGCCGACGGAACGGCCTCTAAAGTAGCTAGGCCGGGTTGGCCCAGAATCACGTTGTAAGCAGCGGGAATGTCGATGACCATGAAATCCATTGGCTCCGTCCAGGTAGTAGGAGTTTTGCCAGCGATTACGTCGAGGGTGATCACCCCTTCGATAGTCACTGGCACTCCCATGAACCCATGAAGCATGCAGCAGGCGGGCTTGAGCCTGTCCCGCGATAACTTGAGTCCTCGAAAGGCCGCCAGGAAGAGGATGTTGACAGAGCTACCATTGTCCACCAGAATCCTCTCTACTTTGAAGTTGGCCATGTGGAGGTTGATTACTAATGCATCACAATGGGGGGTTCGGACACCCTCCAAATCTGCATCTGAGAAAGTGACTGGGACTCTAAGGCCTTTGGGAGGTGGTAGGCTATGCACCGAGTTGACCTCCCTGATGAAGGCCTTTCGGGAAGAGTTGGTGGTACCTCCCATCGGACCTCCATGAATGAGATGCAAGATGCATTCCTCTTCAAACCCGGGAGTCTCGTCGCGCCTTTCGGGATGCCTGTTAGCCCCCCTGGGGGTGGAGGAAGATCAATTCGATCCTTTCTCACAAACTTAGACAGCTGCCCTCTCTGGATGAGGGCCCCAGTTTCATTCTTCATGGCCCGACAGTCGTTGGTGTCGTAGCCGTGGTCTCGATGATATCGGCACCACTTTTCCTTGTCCATCTTCTTGCCGGGGGTATTTATCTTCGGGGCAGGAGGCAGAACTCCTTCCTTCTCGACCTCCATGAGAATGGTAGAAATGTTGGCATTAAGAGGGGTAAACTTCTCAAATCTGGGAGGCAGGGGGCGCTGGCCCCCGTTGTCCTTCTAGAGCTTCTTAGCCCCCTCTTCTTCAGATGCCTTTCTCTTGGTCCCGGAGGAAGACCCCTCAAAAGTGGGGCGATGTTCAGCTTCCTCGGCCCAGATATACTTCTCGCTTCTGAGAAGAAAGTCAGAGAATTTTTGCGGAGGCTTCTTGGCTAGGGAGGACCGAAGGCTTGAGTTGATGACGTTTGACTGGAAGGCTGCAGCGGCGACCGATTGGTCGAGGAAGGCAATGGACCTAGCTTCTGTGGTAAACAGCTTCACATAATCTCTCAGCTTCTCACCCTTCTTTTGACTGAGGTAGAGTAGCGAAATACTAGTCTTCTTGGTGCGACGGCTACTCACGAAGTGGGTGACAAAGAGGATCTCAAATTGTTCAAAGGAGAATATGGAGGATGGGGCAAGATGAGAGTACCATTCTCGGGCCGGACCCTTGAGAGTAGCTGGGAAGGTTTTGCACAGTAAAGCATCGGAAGCTTGGTAGATCAACATGAGGGTCTTGAAGCTTTCGATGTGGTCCACGGGGTCTGACTCCCCAGAGTAAGTCTCAAACTACGGGGGCTTGAAGCCTATTGGAACGGGCGCCTCCATGATTGTTCGAGAGAAGGGAGGTCGGCTTGGACGGAGGGTCCTTCCTCTCAGTTCTTCTTCTCTATCTAGTTGGCCGAGGTGCCTCTCCATCTCGTGGAGACGGCGGTAGACCGCATCGTCCCTTCGACGGTAGCCAAGCGAGCCTCTGGACTCGTCTTCATAAGAAGGGGAGCGCGGAGTTCGGTGATGGTAGCTAAGGGAATGGCGAGGACTATGATGGTGGTGACTCGGAGCTTGAGGAGGGGTTAGGGACCGATGGCGAAGACTTTGGACCGGAGGAGGAGTGGGAACCCTCTGAGCATTGTTGTTGTTCGGACGGAGGTTGAGGGCCTACAGGATTGTAGCTTGGAATTGTTGGAATTCGGCTAGGGTGATAGGCCCGTTTTTGTCCCTCGGGGGCCGCCGATCAGCGGGAGAGTGATGCCTTCTTCGATGGTTCTCAAGGGACTCTCTCTGCCTTCTGTGAGTAGGGGACCTCCTGTGGTCGCGGTGATGAGGAGATCGCTCATTTGGACGTTCTGAGCGGGTGGCTCCCTCACGGGCCCACCTTTTATCCAAACGGCGACGAAGGTCCTCTTCTTTCTGCCGGTTGATGAGAATGTTGCAGAGGTCTTCGGAAGGTCGGGGGTTGTGAGATGCCATTGAGTCGGTTGAAGGGTTATGTATGGAGACGTGGTCACGGTGAAGTGGTTGTTTCTGAGGGTTGGGACGAGAGGTCCCTACACCGGCATTCTAGGGCCCGAGTGGAGCCTGCTGGGATTGAAGAGGAGGTTGCTCCTGCTGCAGGGGCTGATCAGGCTGAGGAGGGAGTTGCCCCTGCTGTTCGACGGTTTGGAGGGGGACCTCCTGTTGTGGTTGAGGAGGAGTGGGTCCACGGTTGGACCCTTTGGATCTCAGTTTTCGGGGAGGCATGGCTGGAGGTGATCTTAACCAAGGGAAAAGGAAGGATTGCTATTCGTGGGTTTCCACAGACGGTGCCAATCTTATGATGTTTTATGTGAAAAAGTACCCATCTTTAGGGTTAACTATTAGTTGTATGTAAAAAAGAACGCATCTTATGATGTTTGTTTGTTGTTGGTTAAAAAAAACTCGTCTTTATGAGGTGTAGATGTTCAATGTTGTTAAACCAACTTGGACTAAGATCATGAGCATATAAATGGTAGTAGTAAATGATCACATAATGGGTGGAATGGTTGATATCAACAAAATAATATAAAGATGGAATCTTTAGCCTTGTTATGGCTATGGTTGCCATTATGATTATTTTGAACTACTTGGACTAAGATTTGTGCATAAGAATGGTTGAAAATCAAGGTGGAGGTTCTCTACTTCTCTTTGTTGTGTTTTTTGTTCTCTTTTATTTATGATGTGTTGTATGTGTAGAAAGAACCCATATTTAGGGTTAACTATTTGTTGTATGTAAAAGATAACCCACCTTAAGATGCTTTGTTATTGTAGGTTAAAAAGAACTCATCTTTATGATGTGTGGTTGAGTATGTGTATGTTTCTAAATAACTTGGACTAAATCCTAAGCATAAACATGGTGGTAGGGATCAAAATGATCCCATAGAAATATGGATGGTATAACTCAAACAAATGGCATAAGGATTGAGTCCTTAAGACTTGTTGTGGTTATTTTTGCTAAAGTAATAACTTAGACTAATTGGTTGGGCATATGAGTAGTGTGAGTAAAAAAGGACCACATGAATAGTTTTGAATGTAGAACTTACTAAAAGCACATAAAGGTTCAATCTTTACCTTGTTATGATTATTGTTGTTATTATTGTTATTTTGTTGAACACAAAACTATGACAACTTGCACTATAACTATGAGCATATAAGATTAAGTGAAGTGAAAATACTTACATACCCATTTTGGGGTTGTAGAACTCATCCAACTATTAAAAGATAAGTCTTTTGTTGTATGTTGCTCTCTACTTTGTTAAGAAATCAATCTTTGCTAACCGTAGTCCATAAAAAGTGGACCTTGTTGTATGTAGCAACTTGTAGGAATGAATAAAAGTAGGTTTTGTAATATGTAGGATTTGTAGATTCAATAAATGTAGTTTTTGTATAATGTAGAACATATAGATTAAATAAAGGTAGGTTTTGTAATATGTAGGAACTTGTAGATTCGATAAAATTAGATTTTTTTAATATTTAAGACTTGTAATTCATAAAAGAAGTAGTTTTCGTAATAGCTAGATAAAGTCCTTAGTAGTTTTCGGGGCAGGAGGCAGAACTCCTTCCTTCTCGACCTCCATGAGAATGGTAGAAATGTTGGCATTAAGAGGGGTAAACTTCTCAAATCTGGGAGGCAGGGGGCGCTGGCCCCCGTTGTCCTTCTAGAGCTTCTTAGCTCCCTCTTCTTCAGATGCCTTTCTCTTGGTCCCGGAGGAAGACCCCTCAAAAGTGGGGCGATGTTCAGCTTCCTCGGCCCGGATATACTTCTCGCTTCTGAGAAGAAGGTCAGAAAATTTTTGCAGAGGCTTCTTGGCTAGGGAGGACCGAAGGCTTGAGTTGAGGACGTTTGACTGGAAGGCTGCAGCGGCGACCGATTGGTCGAGGAAGGCAATGGACCTAGCTTCTGCGGTAAACAGCTTCACATAATCTCTCAGCTTCTCACCCTTCTTCTGACTGAGGTAGAGTAGCGAAATACTAGTCTTCTTGGTGCGACGGCTACTCACGAAGTGGGTGACAAAGAGGATCTCAAATTGTTCAAAGGAGAATATGGAGGATGGGGCAAGATGAGAGTACCATTCTCGGGCCAGACCTTTGAGAGTAGCTGGGAAGGTTTTGCACAGTAAAGCATCGGAAGCTTGGTGGATCAACATGAGGGTCTTGAAGCTTTCGATGTGGTCCATGGGGTCTGACTCCCCAGAGTAAGTCTCAAACTACGGGGGCTTGAAGCCTATTGGAACGGGCGCCTCCATGATTGTTCGAGAGAAGGGAGGTCGGCTTGGACGGAGGGTCCTTCCTCTCAGTTCTTCTTCTTTATCTAGTTGGCCGAGGTGCCTCTCCATCTCGTGGAGACGGCGGTAGACCGCATCGTCCCTTCGACGGTAGCCAAGCGAGCCTCTGGACTCGTCTTCATAAGAAGGGGAGCGCGGAGTTCGGTGATGGTAGCTAGGGGAATGGCGAGGACTATGATGGCGGTAACTCGGAGCTTGAGGAGGGGTTAGGGACCGATGGCGAAGACTTTGGACCGGAGGAGGAGTGGGAACCCTCGAGCATTGTTGTTGTTCGGACGGAGGTTGAGGGCCTACAGGATTGTAGCTTGGAATTGTTGGAATTCGGCTAGGGTGATAGGCCCGTTTTTGTCCCGCGGGGGCCGCCGATCAGCGGGAGAGTGATGCCTTCTTCGATGGTTCTCAAGGGACTCTCTCTGCCTTCTGTGAGTAGGGGACCTCCTGTGGTCGCGGTGATGAGGAGATCGCTCATTTGGACGTTCTGAGCGGGTGGCTCCCTTACGGGCCCACCTTTTATCCAAACGGCGGCGAAGGTCCTCTTCTTTCTGCCGGTTGATGAGAATGTTGCAGAGGTCTTCGGAAGGCCGGGGGTTGTGAGATGCCATTGAGTCGGTTGAAGGGTTATGTATGGAGACGTGGTCACGGTGAAGTGGTTGTTTCTGAGGGTTGGGACGAGAGGTCCCTACACCGGCATTCTAGGGCCCGAGTGGAGCCTGCTGGGATTGAAGAGGAGGTTGCTCCTGCTGCAGGGGCTGATCAGGCTGAGGAGGGAGTTGCCCCTGCTGTTCGACGGTTTGGAGGGGGACCTCCTGTTGTGGTTGAGGAGGAGTGGGTCCACGGTTGGACCCTTTGGATCTCAGTTTTCGGGGAGGCATGGCTGGAGGTGATCTTAACCAAGGGAAAAGGAAGGATTGCTATTCGTGGGTTTTCACAGACGGTGCCAATCTGTTACCGCTAAATCTGGTGTGGGGCAAACTGATAGAATTTGTGAATTCTTTGGGATGTCGAATAGTCAAACCTGAAACCTTTCCACCAGAGTTTAACCGTGATCTCCCGCCGTTCACTTGCAAAAAGTGCGAAATACTGGGGTTGATCCCGGTGATGCACCCTCCGACGTTCAAGTCAGTAATCAGAAAGATTATGAATGAGCTTTTACTGGCAAAAGATTGATTACCTGTTAACAGTGGGGGATGGGGTGTATTTATATCCGCCTTAAGGGCCAGTTTCGGAATAAGATCAAATCCCTACTTTCCAGTGAATGGATAGAAGTGAATCAGGGTCGTTGATTAGGTACAATCATGAACCCTAATTCTACCCAGTTGGATCGGGTTTCTTGCGGGTTGAAACCCGCACCCAGTTGAGATGGATCCGTTCGTGAGTTATTGGGCCTTTGGAAAAAAGACCCAGTACCCTCTTCATACCCGCTTATAGGTGAAATTACCATTTTACCTCTGATCTTTAAGATTCGCGCCCGATTTGGATGGTTCCGATTTAACCCCATTTTTAGCCATATCAATAGGGAAGAAAGAAAAAAACTGGATTCTAAATCCAGGAGGTGTGTATTCGTTGGCTACGGCGGCGATTAGTATGGTTACAGACTTTGGGATTTTGTAAATAACAAGGTCATTCGTAGCAGGAATGTAGTTTTGACTGAAGATGTCCTATTCAAGGACAGGCATACAGGTCAAGACAGTACAACCAGTTCAAAGTCAGATTGTAGTTCAGATTCTGATTCTGATTCTGAAGGTGGTCCTAATGGTGGGGGTCCTACAGTGCAGCGGCAGGTACAGGTACCACATGTAGCACAGAAGGCTCATGGTGAGCCTAATGGGAATGAGAAGGTCATCCAAGACGAACAAGTACAATCAAAACAATTTGGAGAACCTGAACCGGTCGGTGAACCGGTATCCATAATATGGAGACTGACACGAGAGAGAATGCCAACCGAGATATTTGATCCATCAGCTAGTCTTATTCACGAGCATGTTCTGTACACGAATTCAGAAGAGCCAGAGACTCGTGAGGAGGCTTTGAGAGATGAGGCTCGAATTCAGTGGGAGTTAGCCACGAGGGATGAGATGAACTCCTTAGAACATAACCAAACTTGGGAATTGATCAAGTTACCTGCAGGGAAACAGCCTCTTATGAACAAATAGATTTTTAGAGTCAATAATGAGGCAGATGGCAGTAAGAGGTACAAGGTGATGCTTGTTGTGAAAGGATTCTCTCAAAGAGAATGTGTTGATTATAGTGAGATCTTTGTACCGGTTGTGAAGATGGCTTCAATTAGGGTCCTGCTTAGTATTGTGGCAGTTGAAGACTTACACTCAGAACAGTTGGATGTAAAAACAAAATTTCACTATGATGATGTCGAAGAAGAGTTGTACATGAAACAACCCACGGGTTTTGAAGCAAAAGAAAAAGAATACATGGTGTGTCGACTGAGGAAGCGTCTTTATAGGCTCAAACAAGTACCGTGACAATGGTACTTGAAGTTTGATTGCTTTATGAGAGGAAAAGATTTCGATAATTGCGAAATAGATCATTGTGTGTATGTTCGTAGATATGAGGACAATGATATAGTTACCTTGGCATTGTATGTGGATGACATGTTGTTAGCAGGTTCATGTATGGAGAAGATCAGGGAAGTGAAGAAGATGTTATCTTCAAAATTTTCTATGAAGGACTTAGGTGAAGAAAAGCAAATCCTTGACATGAAGATTAGTAGAGACAGGAAAAACAAGAAGCTTTGGTTATCTCAAACGGACTATCTAAAGAAGGTGTTGAAGAGATTCAATATGGATAACGCGTGGCCAGTCACTTGTCCTTTGGTTACTCACTTCAAGTTATCGATGGACTTGTGTTGTAACACCTCGAATTTATAAAATACCAAAAATACCTGTTTTTATAACCCTGGAGTGGTGAGAATTATTTTTGGTATATTTTATTTTTAAATATTGATATTGGTGTTGATATTTGTGTTGGATCGGTATTATTGATATATTGGAGTTATGAGTTGAGTTTTATGTAAAGAAATATTGTTTATTTCTATTTTATAATTTTGGAGGATTATTATGAGATATTTTAATATATTTGTATTGTTAGTATTATTAAAGTGTAGAGTTTGGGGTTTATTTGTAATATTTTGATGATTAGGGGCTTGTATGTTAATATCCCTTTAATAAATATTATATTTATATACTCCCTTTGTTTCACTTTAAGTGATATTTAAGGTTTTTTTCTTTTTTCACTTTAAGTGATATTATCCAATTTTTTCCCATTTTTTCCAAGAAAATCCTTATTTATGTTGAAATTTTATCTTAATTACCCATCTTAATCCTATCAAATATTCTTAGAAAATTATTGTTTCAACTTTCTAGATTTTATTTTCTCCAAAAATTTAATGCCAACTCACCATCTACTACTAGCAACTCTATGTATTCTTCAAATCAAAAGTACTATATTGAGAAAACATTAATTACAATTTCTTGAAATCAGAATCTGTATTGGAAAAAGAATTAGTAATTAAATCATGGAGACTTATTAATAAGGGTGAAGAGGAAAACAAATGTTTATCTTACCCTTCCTTAATCTATGTGCAAAACTCCTGAATATCACTTAAAGTGAAACAGAGGGAGTATAAAAAAATCCCCCCCCCCCCTCCATCCTTCTTCTTCTTCTTCTTCTTCTTCTTTTCCTGGTTTCGATTTCGCCCGACCGAAACCCAATCCCATTTTCCCGCCGATTTCCTAGATGAAATCCCGGAGGTTTTCGTCATAAAATTTCAATTAAATTAGGGGCTTGCTAATTGAAGGGGCATGCTAATTGAACGGTTCTTTGGTGGCTTCAATTTGGGAAAATGATTTAATGGAGGTATATCTCTCTATAATTATTTGTGTAATTTCGTATGCTTTTAATTTCTTGTGCATAGAAATGGAGTATAGAGTTGGTTAGAGGTCTATTTTGATGTTAGAGTCAAGAAATTAGAAAATTGATAGGTTGTGTAAGTCTCTTATAAATTAGAGTTTTTGGTTCATAAAAGGGAAGTAAATAAGTGAGAATTTTCTCCTTAATAGTAGTAGAAATTGTAGTTGAACCATTAGAATAGTACGGGGTGATTTTAGAAATTCTATAGAGATAAAACCCCTTAGGAATTTGAATCGTACGTGCATCGCACGTGTGTATGTCAGGCGTTCAATAAAATGCCTGAGTGACATTAGGATTAATATTATTATTACCTGTGACTGGTTTGGATGTTTTGGGCCCTAATTGTCTTTGGAGTTTGATAATAGGAGATGTTAGTGACTTCGGATGCGGGATGGAGAAGTGGTGCTTCGAGTCTTCGCGGGATATCAAGTGAGTATGATTATACTAAGTATATATATATTGTTGTGACAGAATTTTATGCAATTTCGAAGTAATTTTTGTGGGATTCAGCTAAATGAATATTTAACCGAAAATACAGAATTATTATTTGTTAAAATTGTGTTATATGGAGAATTTGTGTGATTTAAAATATTTAGTGCTATGGGTGATGTACTAGGTATATGTATGATAAGATGAAGTATATGGAGTTGTTATACGAATAATATACGGTAGATAAACAAAAATGACATATATATATATGGTGATAATGTATTGACCTATTTGGTGTATGTTTGTGGTATACATGGGTGATACTGAGTTATGATAGCATAATCGAAGAAATTAATGAGTGAGTATATGTATAATGTAGTGATTTTTAAACGGAAAACTAATGGGCGGTAATATGATATAATCATCAACTTAATTTGGCATGTTCATAATATATTTTAATGTGGTTGAATAAATACTTTGGTGTGTTTATGATACGAAATAATATGAGTTAATAATTTTATAAATGAAATAACCAAATGTATGTGAATATGTTAGATAATGTGATAATATATCGCATGGTTAAAGTCAAGGATGTGTGAAATTATTGAAGTAAAGATGAGGTATTGTGTGGTGGTGAACTGAGATAAAAAGATGAAATGAAATGATAATAGTTAAATTTTGTTGACCAGTACCTACAGAAATCCTGGGAGTTTGTGTAACACCCTGAATTTTTCATTTAATGAGAAATGTTGATTTTCACGTGTTGTGCACGTGCAAAATTTTGCATGCATATTTTTCTATAAAATTATCTTTTATAACATGGAAAATTATTTCTTTCTTTCTCTTTATCTTTCTAAAAAGCCTATTTTATAAAGCCTAAACTTGTTTTCTTACTTTTAAGCCCACTCTAATAATTAAATATTTTATTAAATAGCCCATGAGCCTAAAACCCACTATTTTGAGGCCCACAAACTTAATTAATCTTTTAATTGTCACAACTTGTCATGTAGACACAATTAGTGGACAATTGATTAATTAAATTTGTACAACTTTTAATAGGGAACACTAGTAGGGACACGTGCATGCACTTGTGTGTGCATTGCACACCCAAAGGAGGCCGGTTGTGGCCAAGAGAGAGAGGGAGAGTGGGATTGAGTTGAGGGGTAGTTATTGAGTTCATGGAAGTTGCTACAACTTCTCAACTCATCTTAGTCTTAATTTCTAACTCCTTTATTAATCCTATCCATTCAATCTCATCCTAAAAGTGTATAAATACCCCTAGTTTCTTCTCATTTATGCACAACAAATTACTAAGAGAAGAAAGGCTAGTGAGAAAAAAAAGATTGAGAAGTTTAAGTTAGTAAAAGATTGAGTGTGCATATTTGTGTGTGTGTTCTTTCCAAGATGAGGCCGGCTACTTCATCACCAACGGCATGGAGAGGCTCGGGTTCTACACAATCAAGCAGAAGGCAACGCGCAACACAATCTAGGAGGAGAAGGCTATTTTCTTGCATTCTAGGAGACTCTAGGAGCTTTTCATTTCGTTTTCTCCAAATAGTTGGGTGTTTCTCATGCTTCTAAATATAGATGTCATGCTAGGAATGTTTTGATGAAATTATTAAAGGATAACTAGTTGAAATTGAACTCATGTTTGCTTAATTGGAGATGAGATGATAATTTAGAGGAGAATTGTTAAAATGATTGTTAGTTGATTTCTTGTGAATTAAAATGCTAGAAAATATCATTGTTGCTATGCTAGATGTTTAAAATTCTTGTTGTGTGAAGAAATCTATGTTCATGAGACAAATTGAATGCTTGCATGCGAAATTAATTCGGTTGATTTAAAGTAACTCTATTGTAGCAAATACGGAAAATTTTTTGTCCTAAACTAATGTGAATGGTTGATAAAGGAAAGCATGAAGAAATAAAATGTTTTGTAGAAATCTCTATTTCAAATTGTGTGCAAATGTGACTTTTTCTAAATGTTGGAATTATGAACATTAGAACATTATATGAGATCAAAAATGCATGTTTATTGGTAATTAATGATTTTAAAAATACTGTTTTACTGTACTTGTATATATATTAAGATCTGGAAATTTTTAGTTCAAAAAGAAAAGAAAAAGGAATAAAAATTGTTTTGAAAGTTTGGAAAATAGAAAAGAACCGAGAGTTGAGTTATAAATAACTCAACCCAAACTAAGACAATTTGGTCTCTTAGACCAGTTGGTTAGTGGGGCTTGGGTGCTACTATAGCGTGCGAGTGACCCATCAGGTCGCGGGTTCGGGTACTAGTCTTGAACTTTTCAATTTTCGCTGTTAATAAAATCCAAACCCGAGAACAAAATACTTACCCACTTGATCCCCTACATATATCGTCTGTGCACTCTAGCCTAGTGGCTTGCGGTTGTGGTTGGTTTCCTTCAGGTTGCAGGTTCGATTCTGGGCTTCGACCTATATATATATATTTTTAATTTTGGAGTTTTTAAAATCTATTTTTGACTTCTAAAAATCCGAAAAAAATGTGTTAATTATTCTAAAATCATGTAGAGTTTATGAAAAATATTTGAGTATTAATTGAATAAAATTAAATTGAGTTAGAAGTAAAATTGTGTTGCAAACTATTAAATTCTCACTTTTGAGAAATTTTATGAAGTGATTATTTTGATGAGAATTATACTAAGTGACAAAGAAGTATTTTTGAATGAAAGAAACATCTAATTGTGTTTTGATGGACTATTATTGTAAAATTGAATTGGCGTATGTATGAAAATACGACCTTGTGATTTTTTTGAATCAAAGAAATGAAATGAATTATATTATGAGAATTGAATAATTTGTAGAGATAAATTTGATTATGAGATGCATGATTTGCAATTGAATTAATTGTAAGAGTTTTAATTCATAGAAAAGATTGATAATCATGTTAATTGAGAAAGAGAATTTATGAGTATGAAAAACTCAATTGTTGTAATTATGAGTTGAAATTGAGGACTAGGGTGTAGCTATGTCTTATACCGGCAAATGAAAGAATTGTTGAAATGATATTTGAAATGAAAAGATCAAGATTTGGATCAAGTGAAATGAATGAATAAGACCGGCATAGTGGGATTGCTAACCCTAAGAAATTAATTTTGTTCATGATTCAATAAAATTTAAGACTAGTTACATAGTGAAGATGTGATGAAAGTAAGAGAAAAAATTGAATATGAGGACCATTGGATTGGCAGCGTGAGAGTATTCACAGAATATCCCATGATGAGTTATGAGTAGGATGTGGATACTACTCCAGAGTACCGTTCTGGTGGCAACGCTCGTGGGGTGTTTGGCGACTGCGGGTGGTGTCATGTCTATGGTAGGAGGTGAATTACCACAGGATGCCTGCATGATGAGTCATGTGTCAGTGTGTTGGGATTTTCTCCAGGGCACCTGGACGTGAGTTCATAGTTCATAGAATATCTAGGATACTTACTGTAGTTACAGAAGTAGGTTAAATC